>CM071919.1:39333698-39600454 GCA_036785865.1 Coffea canephora
GGTGTTAAGAGATAAGTAGAGGGTGACATGGCATTGATGTGAGAGGAACAAGTGATAGGAAGGCATTAAATGAAGTGCCAAGTGGCACTATGTGATTGGTCCACTTGTTGGACATTTTTGACTTTTCTTACCATGGATTAAATATCTCAAAAATTGACTAAAAATTCACTCTTTCTTACCTCTTGTTGGCCGACTCTTGAGAGCTCAAGAAGGAAGAGAATTGCTTCAAATTTCAAGCTTCCATATAGCTCAATCTTCCAAACCACTTGCCTAACTTAGTTTCTATTCCATAAAAGCCTTCCATTAGGTGCTAGTGAGTTGCTTAGTGAAGTTTTTTGGAAGAGCTAAGGTGGTCTACAACTCCTCTTCTCTTGTTTACTAGGTAAGTGATGATTGAACATTCTTTTATAGCTAATGATGTTGAATTTATGCCTAATGGTGGCTATTGTGTTAGAAATTGTGGATTATTTCTTGGTTTGAAGTGATTTGGTTGAGTTTTTTATTTTTTGAGGAATTTTCTGGTTTCATATGATCTTGATGGTGTGGTTGTTTTTGATGGTTGGTAATAAGGGGCTTTGGTCTAGTAGGTGCATATGATAGAAAATTGCAATCAATTTTGGATTTGGAAGAATTTCTGGAAAATTTGGGTTCTTGGTTGAACATTCTGTCCGAAATTTTAGGTCATAGATAGAGGCCGAATTGGACTTTACTCAAAACATGAAAGTTGTAGGTATTGATGAGTTTGAAGTGCCTGCAAAATTTCAGGGCATTTGGAGTAGTGTAGAGTGAGTTATGCCGTTTTTACTGTTGCTGTTCTGGGTGAACAGAATGTGCGAACTGCGATAGTAATTGTCTGTTTTGACTGGAATTGGTTTGGATTTTGTTGTTGGTGTCTTCTGATGAATATGTAGCTGAGTGTCTTAGCTAACATATGCCTTTGGAATTTCGGCATTTGGACTTGTATGGACTGAGATATACTGATTACAGTTTTTTGTGTTTTGTGAACCTGTTTTAGGAATTCTGGTTAGTATTTGGCATATTTGATCTAGTTGTGTACGAACTGGATTGAGTGGTCCTTCTACATTATTGTAGCCCTGCTTCATAGCTTCGAAACGGTGGGTGTTACACCCCCATCCGATAACCGTAGAGAATTTGACCGCATTACCGCATAATGAGGGCAAAACAGTTTTCTATTCGGGGCCAAGACTAATGCTATTTCTAATTTCTGGTTTGCTATTCATGCTTATTTATGCATATGAAACCCTATTGGGGTTGTGTTAGCATTGTTTATGACTCTCGTCGAGTCTCTTTTAGGGCTTGCTTTCATTTCGGTTGTTTCCTAGTAACTTTTGTACTTGTACCACTTTGAGCCTAGTGAACGGCTTTTGGGAAATGAGATGACTTTTGTGTAAATGTTGGGACTGATTTGAGGATATAATGAAGCCTTAATGGCTGGAAAAGTAAGAAATTTAGGGGAAGTGCTGCCCAATTTTCTAGGCCGTTTGGTTTCTTTAAGTTGGATTGGCCTTTTTGTGGAAATGAAAGGCTTTTGGGTTGTTTGTGCCTAAGTCTTCATACTAACTTTTCGTTTTCAAGAAAATCATGTTTTTGTACCCTTGCATTAGTATGTCTCACTTGTGCATTCCGTTTATTCGATTTTAGATATGAAACCTTCAATTGGTTTATTTTGATTATTTTAGGGTTTCTTGGCGATTAAGGCCAATCTGAAGTGAAACTTTTTGAAGTTGAATTGGTGAGTGTACCACTCCCCTTCATTGCTGTTTAACTTGATTTCTGCTCTGTAATTTGTTAAATTTGTTTGAGACGAGGGTGTACTTTATCACACTCGTTCTTTTATCTGTTCATATGCCAATTTTGAGTGCCTATCTGAATCTGCCGTCTGAATCTGCTATTTGTATCTGTATCTGAATCTGTTATCTGTATCTGCATCTGTTCGGATTTCTATGACTTATGAGCTCAATCCTGTGGCTAAGTTATTCGAGTCGGGCCGGCAAGGGCCTGGACGATTAGATAACGAACCACGGTAGTCTGTTCGGGGATTTTTGGGTATTGAGACCCTTGATTCCGGTATACTCGAGTATTACCATTTCTGTTCGGTTACGGTGAGCGGGCCCGGTAAAGGGGTGTTTGGTGGACGGAATTCGGTGTAAAGAGGGGTCTACGGACGCGTTGGTTCTATATGCGTTGACGGAGAGTCAACCGGTTGGATCAAGTACTGCACTGGAAATTTGGCTCCTGAGAGCCACCCGTATCCTTCTGATTTGAATCATTAGTTCCTTTGCTTTACATCTGACATGTGTATCTGATTTGTTAAATGTGAAATGCCATGACTTTATTGCTATCTGTTTGGTACCTCATTGAGCGCAAGCTCACCCCGTTCTGTTCCTTTTGTTTTCCTTACAGGAAAAAATAAATACTTTTGGACTGGATTTGATAATCGGTTGCCGACTTGAGCTAGTTGGACATATCTTTTGTATAGCTCATGTATTAAAACCCTAAATGTACTTTTGGTCCGTTTCTCTTTTGGATTTGGCAAACCGTACATGTATCCACTTTTGAATCACTTTGGTATGCCCTTTTGGGAAGTATATGCTAACTTGTGAGATGTAAATATTTGCTTGACGTTTGGTTGGGTCTGACGGGTCGGTTACTATTCATGGCCGACTCCGGATTTCATTTTTTTATTTTGGGTTATTTTACATTTTGACTTGTTTACGCTCGTTTGTAAGTTCCGAATCGCTATAGATAGTTCTGGTCTGATCGTTAGTCCTGGCGAGAGCTGGGCAGGCAGTCCGCTAACCCCTTTGGTTCGCCTTAGGGGAAAGTGGGGCTGTCACAAGTGGTATCAGAGCCACGTCGCGTGGTCTCTGCGCGGAGTGAGACTGGGCCAAGTGGTGTTGTGGTCCTAATTTCATGGATATGTCTAAGTGCTCGTTTGAGCGTAAGTTATGAATCGGGCATGTGATAAGTGTACGAATCATTATCATGGGATCGAGGAAGCTAGGTATGTATGCGGGTAGGAATCCTTAATAAAGATGGTTTACTCTTGGGACCGGCCGGCTTGAGTTGTGAATTATCTTAGATGGGATTCTTGCGCTCGGATACGAAAGATATGAGGGCCTAGGTTAGAAAGGATTTGGTGAACTAGAAAGGCCATTCCTCGGTGGATCGTCTATGTTTGTACCTGACTTAACTGGTTGTATATATGTGTGTGGCTTAATTTTGACCGACTTGTATATATATGTTGTGATCATGTCTGCAATGTATAAATGTGTGTTAATGTGAAAGTTTTGCGTATTACTTACATGCTTTGATACTTGCTTTGGTTTAGATTCTTGCCTAGACCGAGTGAAATTTATGGAAGGAACACGAAGTGGTCGGGGACGTGGGCGCGGAACTAGACAACCCACGCCGGTTAGGGAAACGGGGGAAACCTCTACTGGACCCAATCCTGAACCCAAATAGACCCAATGTGCAGATAGCTGCCGCTATGCAGCAAATGACAAACTTGCTAGCACAAGTGGTGCAGCAACAGGGCCAAAACCCAAACCCTAACCCTGGAAACCCTGGTAACCATATCGAGAGCGAAGACAGAGCTCTCGAACGATTCCAAAAGTTCGCTCCGCCAAAGTTTGTTGGGGGACCCGACCCAGACGTTGCCGAAAGATGGCTTGAAAAGATGGTGGATATATTTGCAGCCCTACACTACCCTGACGAACGGCAGGTGACTTTTGCCGTGTTCCAGCTTGAGGGGGCAGCCCGTTCCTGGTGGAACGTAATTCGGCAGAAGTGGGAACGAGAACAGACACCTAGGACTTGGGTGAACTTCATCAGAGAGTTCAATGCGAAGTTTTTCCCTCCCTTAGTTCAGGAAAGGAAGGAAGATGAGTTTATTCGACTCCGCCAAGGGACTCAATCAGTGGCGGAATATGAGAGCCAATTCACCCGCCTATCCAAGTTTGCCCCCTGAACTGATCATGACCGAGCAGCGGCGAATAAGCGTTTTTATCCAGGGCTTTGAACGTAGAAATTCAGAAGGATCGCGGTGGGCCCAGATTAATGCTTTTAGCGAGGCCCTAGAGAAGGCGCAACGAGTAGAAATGCCAGGCGCAGGTGAAGAACTTCCAAACCAAGAAAAGGAGCTTTCCTGGGAGTAGCTCTGAACAAGAAGGTACAAATACACCCCCTAAGATTGGAAAGGGAAACGGAGGATACGACAACTAGGGTGTCGCGTGATGTCCCTCAGGGAGGACCGGTCTTTGCTGCTCGTGGTCCCTGTGGATATTGCGGAGGGCCAAGTCATACGGAAACAAATTGCTGGAAGAAAGAAGGAAAATGCTTGCGCTGTGGAAGCGCTGAACATCGGATTGCTAACTGTCCAGCTCGCCTGCGCGAGCGGAGAGGGACTCTGCCACCAACCAAGGCCTAATTCTCAACAACCCGCCAAGAGCAACCCTGGACAGACGAAAGGAGAAGGGACGGGATCGAAGGCACCAGCTCGAGTATATTCTCTAGAGCAGCATCAGGTCCCTGACTCGTCTGAGGATGGAGAAGGTATGGTCCGTTGGGTACTTAGATTTGATAGATTCCGTTGATAAGAAAAATTTTCGAGGACGAAATTCTTTTTAAGGGGAGAGAGTGTGAGAACCCGTATTTCCCTAATATTTCCTAGGGTTTTAGTTCCTTTAATTGCGTAATTTTTGCATTTTCTGGCTTAGAAATATTTTCTGGATGGATTTTATGAGCAATTATGGTTTTGAGATGATTTTTCTAGCATTGGAGATTTTTTAAAAAATTAAGAATATATATTGGACGTGGGACCCACTAGTGCGAAAAGTTCGGAAAAATTCGGCCAATTAGGTTAAATTTGGATACTGGTGGAAATTTATCGGGTGTTAAGAGATAAGTAGAGGGTGACATGGCATTGATGTGAGAGGAATCAAGTGATAGGAAGGCATTAAATGAAGTGCCAAGTGGCACTATGTGATTGGTCCACTTGTTGGACATTTTGACTTTTCTTACCATGGATTAAATATCTCAAAAATTGACCTAAAAATTCACTCTTTCTTACCTCTTGTTGGCTGACTCTTGAAGCTCAAGAAAGAAGAGAATTGCTTCAAATTTCAAGCTTCCATATAGCTTCAATCTTCCAAAACACTTGCCTAACTTAGTTTCTATTCCATAAAAGCTTCCATTAGGTGCTAGTGAGTTGCTTAGTGAATTTTTTGGAAGAGCTAAGGTGGTCTACAACTCCTCTTCTCTTGTTTACTAGGTAAGTGATGATTGAACATTCTTTTATAGCTAATGATGTTGAATTTATGCCTAATGGTGGTATTGTGTTAGAAATTGTGGATTATTCTTGGTTTGGAAGTGATTTGGTTGAGTTTTTTATTTTTTGAGGAATTTTCTGGTTTCATATGATCTTGATGGTGTGGTTGTTTTTGGATGGTTGGTAATAAGGGGCTTTGGCTCTAGTAGGTGCATATGATAGAAAATTGCAATCAATTTTGGATTGGAAGAATTTCTGGAAATTTGGGTTCTTGGTTGAACATTCTGTCCGAAATTTTAGGTCATAGATAGAGGCCGAATTGGACTTTACTCAAAACATGAAGTTGTAGGTATTGATGAGTTTGAAGTGCCTGCAAAATTTCAGGGCATTTGGAGTAGTGTAGAGTGAGTTATGCCATTTTTACTGTTGCTGTTCTGGGTGAACAGAATGTGCGAACTGCGATAGTAATTGTCTGTTTTGACTGGAATTGGTTTGGATTTTGTTGTTGGTGTCTTCTGATGATATGTAGCTGAGTGTCTTAGCTAACATATGCCTTTGGAATTTCGGCATTTGGACTTGTATGGACTGAGATATACTGATTACAGTTTTTTTGTGTTTTGTGAACCTGTTTTAGGAATTCTGGGTTAGTATTTGGCATATTTGATCTAGTTGTGTTACGAACTGGATTGAGTGGTCTTCTACATTATTGTAGCCCTGCTTCTTAGCTTCGAAACGGTGGGTGTTACACCCCCATCCGTTAACCGTAGACAATTTGACGCCATTACCGCATAATGAGGGCAAAACAGTTTTTCTATTCGGGGCCAAGACTAATGCATTTCTAATTTCTGGTTTGCTATCATGCTTATTTATGCATATGAGACCCTATTGGGGTTGTGTTCAGCATTGTTTTATGACTCCTCGTCGAGTCTCTTTTAGGGCTTGCTTTCATTTCGGTTGTTTCCTAGTTAACTTTTGTACTTGTACCACTTTGAGCCTAGTGAACGGCTTTTGGGAAATGAGATGACTTTTGTGTAAAATGTTGGGAACTGATTTGAGGATATAATGAAGCCTTAATGGCTGGAAAAGTAAGAAATTAGGGGAAGTGCTGCCCAATTTTCTAGGCGTTTGGTTTCTTTAAGTTGGATTGGCCTTTTGTGGAAATGAAAGGCTTTTGGGTTGTTTGTGCCTAAGTCTTCATACTAACTTTTCGTTTTCAAGAAAATCATGTTTTTGTACCCTTGCATTAGTATGTCTCACTTGTGCATTCGTTATTCGATTTTAGATATGAAACCTTCAATTGGTTTATTTTGATTATTTTAGGGTTTCTTGGCGATTAAGGCCAATCTGAAGTGAAACTTTTTGAAGTTGAATTGGTGAGTGTACCACTCCCCTTCATTGCTGTTTAACTTGATTTCTGCTCTGTAATTTGTTAAATTTGTTTGAGACGAGGGTGTACTTTATCAACTCGTTCTTTTATCTGTTCATATGCCAATTTTGAGTGCCTATCTGAATCTGCCGTCTGAATCTGCTATTCTGTATCTGTATCTGAATCTGTTATCTGTATCTGCATCTGTTTCGGATTTCTATGACTTATGAGCTCAATCCTGTGGCTAAGTTATTCGAGTCGGGCCGGCAAGGGCCTGGACGATTAGATAACGAACCACGGTAGTCTGTTCGGGGATTTTGGGTATTGAGACCTTGATTCCGGTATACTCGAGTATTACCATTTCTGTTCGGTTACGGTGAGCGGGCCCGGTAAAGGGGTGTTTGGTGGACGGAATTCGGTGTAAGAGGGGTCTACGGACGCGTTGGTTCTATATGCGTTGACGGAGAGTCAACCGGGTTGGATCAAGTACTGCACTAGAAATTTGGCTCCTGAGAGCCACCCGTATCCTTCTGATTTGAATCATTAGTTCTTTGCTTTACATCTGACATGTGTATCTGATTTGTTAAATGTGAAATGCCATGACTTTATTGCTATCTGTTTGGTACCTCATTGAGCGCAAGCTCACCCGTTCTGTTCTTTTGTTTTCCTTACAGGAAAAAAATAAATACTTTTGGACTGGATTTGATAATCGGTTGCCGACTTGAGCTAGTTGGACATATCTTTTGTATAGCTCATGTATTAAACCCTAAATGTACTTTTGGTCCGTTTCTCTTTTGGATTTGGCAAACCGTACATGTATCCACTTTTGAATCACTTTGGTATGCCCTTTTGGGAAGTATATGCTAACTTGTGAGATGTAAATATTTGCTTGACGTTTGGTTGGGTTCTGACGGGTCGGTTACTATTCATGGCCGACTCCGGATTTCATTTTTTTATTTTGGGTTATTTACCATTTTGACTTGTTTACGCTCGTTTGTAAGTTCCGAATCGCTATAGATAGTTCTGGTCTGCATCGTTAGTCCTGGCGAGAGCTGGGCAGGCAGTCCGCTAACCCCTTTGGTTCGCCCTAGGGGAAAGTGGGGCTGTCACAAGTGGTATCAGAGCCACGTCGCGTGGTCTCTGCGCGGAGTGAGACTGGGCCAAGTGGTGTTGTGGTCCTAATTTCATGGATATGTCTAAGTGCTCGTTTGAGCGTAAGTTATGAATCGGGCATGTGATAAGTGTACGAATCATTATCATGGGACTCGAGGAAGCTAGGTATGTATGCCGGGTAGGAATCCTTAATAAAGATGGTTTACTCTTGGGACCGGCCGGCTTGAGTTGTGAATTATCTTAGATGGGATTCTTGCGCTCGGATACGAAAGATATGAGGGCCTAGGTTAGAAAGGATTTGGTGAACTAGAAAGGCCATTCCTCGGTGGATCGTCTATGTTTGTACCTGACTTAACTGGTTGTATATATGTGTGTGGCTTAATTTTGACCGACTTGTATATATATGTTGTGATCATGTCTGCAATGTATAAATGTGTGTTAATGTGAAAGTTTGCGTATTACTTACATGCTTTGATACTGCTTTGGTTTAGCATTCTTGTCTAGACCGAGTGAAATTTATGGAAGGAACACGAAGTGGTCGGGGACGTGGGCGCGGAACTAGACAAACCACGCCGGTTAGGGAAACGGGGGAAACCTCTACTGGACCCAATCCTGAACCCCAAATAGACCCCAATGTGCAGATAGCTGCCGCTATGCAGCAAATGACAAACTTGCTAGCACAAGTGGTGCAGCAACAGGGCCAAAACCCAAACCCTAACCCTGGAAACCCTGGTAACCATATCGAGAGCGAAGACAGAGCTCTCGAACGATTCCAAAAGTTCGCTCCGCCAAAGTTTGTTGGGGGACCCGACCAGACGTTGCCGAAAGATGGCTTGAAAAGATGGTGGATATATTTGCAGCCCTACACTACCCTGACGAACGGCAGGTGACTTTTGCCGTGTTCCAGCTTGAGGGGCAGCCCGTCCTGGTGGAACGTAATTCGGCAGAAGTGGGAACGAGAACAGACACCTAGGACTTGGGTGAACTTCATCAGAGAGTTCAATGCGAAGTTTTTCCCTCCCTTAGTTCAGGAAAGGAAGGAAGATGAGTTTATTCGACTCCGCCAAGGGACTCAATCAGTGGCGGAATATGAGAGCCAATTCACCCGCCTATCCAAGTTTGCCCCTGAACTGATCATGACCGAGCAGCGGCGAATAAGGCGTTTTATCCAGGGCTTGAACGTAGAAATTCAGAAGGATCTCGCGGTGGCCCAGATTAATGCTTTTAGCGAGGCCCTAGAGAAGGCGCAACGAGTAGAAAATGCCAGGCTGCAGGTGAAGAACTTCCAAACCAAGAAAAGGAGCTTTCCTGGGAGTAGCTCTGAACAAGAAGGTACAAATACACCCCCTAAGATTGGAAAGGGAAACGGAGGAGTACGACAACTAGGGGTGTCGCGTGATGTCCCTCAGGGAGGACCGGTCTTTGCTGCTCGTGGTCCCTGTGGATATTGCGGAGGGCCAAGTCATACGGAAACAAATTGCTGGAAGAAAGAAGGAAAATGCTTGCGCTGTGGAAGCGCTGAACATCGGATTGCTAACTGTCCAGCTCGCCTGCGCGAGCGGAGAGGGACTCTGCCACCAACCAAGCCTAATTCTCAACAACCCGCCAAGAGCAACCCTGGACAGACGAAAGGAGAAGGGACGGGATCGAAGGCACCAGCTCGAGTATATTCTCTAGAGCAGCATCAGGTCCCTGACTCGTCTGAGGATGGAGAAGGTATGGTCCGTTGGGTACTTTAGATTTGATAGATTCCGTTGATAAGAAAAATTTCGAGGACGAAATTCTTTTAAGGGGGAGAGAGTGTGAGAACCCGTATTTCCCTAATATTTTCCTAGGGTTTTAGTTCCTTTAATTGCGTAATTTTTGCATTTTCTGGCTTAGAAATATTTTCTGGATGGATTTTATGAGCAATTATGGTTTTGAGATGATTTTCTAGCATTGGAGATTTTTTAAAAAATTAAGAATATATATTGGACGTGGGACCCACTAGTGCGAAAAGTTCGGAAAAATTCGGCCAATTAGGTTAAATTTCGGATACTGGTGGAAATTTATCGGGTGTTAAGAGATAAGTAGAGGGTGACATGGCATTGATGTGAGAGGAATCAAGTGATAGGAAGGCATTAAATGAAGTGCCAAGTGGCACTATGTGATTGGTCCACTTGTTGGACATTTTTGACTTTTCTTACCATGGATTAAATATCTCAAAAATTGACTAAAAATTCACTCTTTCTTACCTCTTGTTGGCCGACTCTTGAGAGCTCAAGAAGGAAGAGAATTGCTTCAAATTTCAAGCTTCCATATAGCTCAATCTTCCAAACCACTTGCCTAACTTAGTTTCTATTCCATAAAAGCCTTCCATTAGGTGCTAGTGAGTTGCTTAGTGAAGTTTTTTGGAAGAGCTAAGGTGGTCTACAACTCCTCTGATCTTGTTTACTAGGTAAGTGATGATTGAACATTCTTTTATAGCTAATGATGTTGAATTTATGCCTAATGGTGGCTATTGTGTTAGAAATTGTGGAATATTTCTTGGTTTGAAGTGATTTGGTTGAGTTTTTTATTTTTTGAGGAATTTTCTGGTTTCATATGATCTTGATGGTGTGGTTGTTTTTGATGGTTGGTAATAAGGGGCTTTGGCTCTAGTAGGTGCATATGATAGAAAATTGCAATCAATTTTGGATTTGGAAGAATTTCTGGAAAATTTGGGTTCTTGGTTGAACATTCTGTCCGAAATTTTAGGTCATAGATAGAGGCCGAATTGGACTTTACTCAAAACATGAAAGTTGTAGGTATTGATGAGTTTGAAGTGCCTGCAAAATTTCAGGGCATTTGGAGTAGTGTAGAGTGAGTTATGCCGTTTTTACTGTTGCTGTTCTGGGTGAACAGAATGTGCGAACTGCGATAGTAATTGTCTGTTTTGACTGGAATTGGTTTGGATTTTGTTGTTGGTGTCTTCTGATGATATGTAGCTGAGTGTCTTAGCTAACATATGCCTTTGGAATTTCGGCATTTGGACTTGTATGGACTGAGATATACTGATTACAGTTTTTTGTGTTTTGTGAACCTGTTTTAGGAATTCTGGGTTAGTATTTGGCATATTTGATCTAGTTGTGTTACGAACTGGATTGAGTGGTCTTCTACATTATTGTAGCCCTGCTTCATAGCTTCGAAACGGTGGGTGTTACACCCCATCCGATAACCGTAGAGAATTTGACGCCATTACCGCATAATGAGGGCAAAACAGTTTTTCTATTCGGGGCCAAGACTAATGCTATTTCTAATTTCTGGTTTGCTATCATGCTTATTTATGCATATGAGACCCTATTGGGGTTGTGTTCAGCATTGTTTTATGACTCCTCATCGAGTCTCTTTTAGGGCTTGCTTTCATTTCGGTTGTTTCCTAGTTAACTTTTGTACTTGTACCACTTTGAGCCTAGTGAACGGCTTTTGGGAAATGAGATGACTTTTGTGTAAAATGTTGGGACTGATTTGAGGATATAATGAAGCCTTAATGGCTGGAAAAGTAAGAAATTTAGGGGAAGTGCTGCCCAATTTTCTAGGCCGTTTGGTTTCTTTAAGTTGGATTGGCCTTTTTGTGGAAATGAAAGGCTTTTGGGTTGTTTGTGCCTAAGTCTTCATACTAACTTTTCGTTTTCAAGAAAATCATGTTTTTGTACCCTTGCATTAGTATGTCTCACTTGTGCATTCCGTTTATTCGATTTTAGATATGAAACCTTCAATTGGTTTATTTTGATTATTTTAGGGTTTCTTGGCGATTAAGGCCAATCTGAAGTGAAACTTTTTGAAGTTGAATTGGTGAGTGTACCACTCCCCTTCATTGCTGTTTAACTTGATTTCTGCTCTGTAATTTGTTAAATTTGTTTGAGACGAGGGTGTACTTTATCACACTCGTTCTTTTATCTGTTCATATGCCAATTTTGAGTGCCTATCTGAATCTGCCGTCTGAATCTGCTATTCTGTATCTGTATCTGAATCTGTTATCTGTATCTGCATCTGTTCGGATTTCTATGACTTATGAGCTCAATCCTGTGGCTAAGTTATTCGAGTCGGGCCGGCAAGGGCCTGGACGATTAGATAACGAACCACGGTAGTCTGTTCGGGGATTTTTGGGTATTGAGACCCTTGATTCCGGTATACTCGAGTATTACCATTTCTGTTCGGTTACGGTGAGCGGGCCCGGTAAAGGGGTGTTTGGTGGACGGAATTCGGTGTAAAGAGGGGTCTACGGACGCGTTGGTTCTATATGCGTTGACGGAGAGTCAACCGGGTTGGATCAAGTACTGCACTAGAAATTTGGCTCCTGAGAGCCACCCGTATCCTTCTGATTTGAATCATTAGTTCCTTTGCTTTACATCTGACATGTGTATCTGATTTGTTAAATGTGAAATGCCATGACTTTATTGCTATCTGTTTGGTACCTCATTGAGCGCAAGCTCACCCCGTTCTGTTCCTTTTGTTTTCCTTACAGGAAAAAATAAATACTTTTGGACTGGATTTGATAATCGGTTGCCGACTTGAGCTAGTTGGACATATCTTTTGTATAGCTCATGTATTAAAACCCTAAATGTACTTTTGGTCCGTTTCTCTTTTGGATTTGGCAAACCGTACATGTATCCACTTTTGAATCACTTTGGTATGCCCTTTTGGGAAGTATATGCTAACTTGTGAGATGTAAATATTTGCTTGACGTTTGGTTGGGTTCTGACGGGTCGGTTACTATTCATGGCCGACTCCGGATTTCATTTTTTTATTTTGGGTTATTTTACCATTTTGACTTGTTTACGCTCGTTTGTAAGTTCCGAATCGCTATAGATAGTTCTGGTCTGCATCGTTAGTCCTGGCGAGAGCTGGGCAGGCAGTCCGCTAACCCCTTTGGTTCGCCCTAGGGGAAAGTGGGGCTGTCACACAAGGACCTAGCTATCATGCTTTAAGGGTAAATTTGTTGAAAGATGCAAAGAAGCAAGTTGAATTAATTGTTGACAATTTACGTAGTAAATGGGCTGAAACTGGTTGCACAATTATGGGTGATGGCTGGAAGGATAATAGGCAAAGAAGTTTGATCAATTTTTTGGTCTATTGCCCGAGTGGGATCTCATTTATCAAATCTGTTGATGTTTCAGATTTTGAGTCTAATGCTGAATATTTGTGTAATCTGTTTTCAGAAATTGTTGAGATTGTTGGATCTAGTAATGTTGTTCACATGGTCACAGATAATGCAAGTAATTATAAAGCTGCTGGTCGATTACTTTCTGAAAAATATCCTACAATTAGTTGGTCTCCTTGTGCAGCACATTGTTTGAATTTAATTATGAAAGATATTGGAGAAATGACTCATGTGTAAGATGTAATTACTCTTGCTTCAAGAGTCACTGTGTATGTTCATAATCGAAAGTGGATTCTTAGTTGGTTAAGAAAAAGGCCTGGTTGGAGAGAGATTCTTCGTCCTGCGGAAACACGATTTGGTACTAATTTTATTGCTTTGAAGAATCTTCATGATTTGAAACAACATTTGGAGGCTTTAGTGACTTCTAGTGCATACAAGAGAGAGTTGAAAAATGAAAAAGGTAAAGAAGTCAAACAAATTGTTGTTGATGGGAAGTTTTGGAATAATTGTTTGATTATTGTGAGAATTATGGGTCCAATTATGCGCTTGTTGCGCATTTGTGATTCTGATGAAAAACCATCATTGGGTTATGTATATGAAGGCATGTGGAGAGTTGTTAATGGCATTAAAGAACTGTTTAAGAACAAGAAAAAGTTCTATAGCCCATACATTGATATAATTGATAGGAGGTGGGATAATATGTTGAAAAAAGATCTTCATGCAGCTGCCTTTTGGTTGAATCCGGCCTTCCAATATGATAAGGATAGCCCTTGTCACATGCCTGAGATTATGAAAAGTGTTTTAGAAGTCATGCAAAAGTTAAAAATGGATGGACTTCAATATATGATGGATGAAATATCAATGTTTAGGTCAAAAGACCAAAGTTTTGGATTTGAATTTGCTCAAAATACTCACAAAACTGCCCGTCCAGGTATGCCTACTTTAATTTCACATTCATCATGTTAAGAATTACTTTTGTTGATTTTCTTTAAAAAAGAGTACTAATTATGTTTTACTAATATAGATGAGTGGTGGAAATTGTTTGGTAATGATGCTCCACATTTACAAAAGTTGGCAATTAAACTCTTGAGCCAAACATCTTCTTCTTCGGGATGTGAACGCAATTGGAGTGTATTTGAATGCATCCATACCAAAAAGAGAAATAGACTTGAGCATCAAAGGTTGAATGATCTTGTTTATATTCATTATAATTTACGTTTGAAGAATAGGTATGGAATTACTATTATACATGTTTACTTTCTTTTCTAATTTTATTAATTTTTTAAAATCACTTACTTCTTTTATTTTTTTGCTCTTTTTTTCATTGTAGGCTTTCATATAAAAAGAGGTCTTATGATCCGGTGGATTATGAAACTATTGATAAAGTTGAATTTTGGGTAGTTGATGAGGAACAAGAAGGAGAGCTTAATTATGATGAGTTAGAAGAAATGATTGAAGAAGAATTTCCTAGAACTAGTGAGAATGAAGCCTCTCAATCACGTAAGTTTAAATTTGCTAACTTTATTTAAGTTTCTTTTTAATTTGTGTCTATTTTTGAATATTTTTATTTATGAGTATTTAAATGATTTTTAGATAAGACACAAATATTGTGCAACTTGATGATGAGGATGATCTTGATGATATCGACTTCGAAAGTTATGAAATTGGAGATAAGAATGATGAAGATGAAGATGAAGAATGACTTAGATAGTTCTTTGGAACATGTTTTATTTAGATTGATATTTATCAAGCATTTGAACATGAACTTGTTACCTTATTTGGATGGCTATTTGTTAAGGATTAATCATGTATGGGATTTCTATTTTATAAATTTTGTGAGTTTGGATGAATTTGGTGAATTGTTTGATGAATTGGATATAAATTTAGATGATTGGGTTCTTTGGTTATATTTTGTAAATTTGATTTGCAGGTGTATATATATATATATATATATATATATATATATATATATGACGTCATCCGAGTCGACCCCCTATCGACCCTGGTCGAACCCATTGACCCCTGATCTCGACCGAGTCGAGTCTCGGTCCGAGTCTGAAAACATAGGTTCAATGACTTGATCAAAGATCTCGAGGTGTTGGGCAAAGAGTACACCTTGGGAGAGAAAAACAGGAAAATTCTCAATGCATTGGGCAAAGAATGGGAAAGTAAAGTGACTGCAATAGAGGAAGCTAAGGATTTGAATTCTGTACCTATTGAATCTCTCATTAACTCACTAACCTCCTATGAGTTGAAGTTGAAAACTAAAGTGCAGGAGGAAGAGGACGCAAGAGCAAAGAGAAACATAGCTCTAAAGGCTGCTCAAGGTGAAGATGATCCAGTTCAGTTGGATGATGATGACTCGGATGGTGATGACAATGATCTTGCTCTCATCAAAAAAAGTTTCAAGAGAATCTTGAATAAAAGAAAGTTTAGAAGGGGAGGACCTAGCAATCAATTCCAGAATCAGCCTTCAAACGCAAGGTACAAAGGAAAACAAGAATTCAACAAGAAATAGTTGGACAAATGCTACGAATGTGGACAGCCTGGACACTACGCAAACGAATGCTCCCTAAAGAAAAAGAAAGATGGAAAAACTGATCGAAAGCCAAGATTCAACAACTTCCAGATTACATGGAATGAATGTAATTCCGAAGGCAAAGTTGAAGAAGAAGAAAAATCAGCTCAAATGGCCTTCATGGCTATTAGAGATAATAAGGTAACTTCCATTCACTCTCAATCTGAAAGTGATGATGAAGATGATGATGATCTTGAATCCTTTGTTGAAAAATTGCATAATGCTTTGAAGGAATCTTATGATAAAAACAAACAGTTAAAATAGAAAATTATTTTTCTCATTCAAGAAAATGCAAGTCTTTTTCAACAAAATAAACAACTAAAGGCAGACAATGAATGTCTTGTAAGAGCCGGATTTGATGTTCAAAATGAACTTGATAGAAAAACAAGTGTTTGTAAAATGTTAAAGGAAAGACATGGTGATTTGAATAAAAGGATGGACAAGTTGGATAAGATCTTAAAAGCTAGAAAATAAGATTATCTCAAAAAAAACATGTCAACCACCTTTCTTCCTGCTCATGAAAGAACATTAGCACACAACAGAAATGCACATGGTTTCACAACATATAGAAGGAGTAGATTGAGATTTATCAAACCATTACATGTTAAAGACTCTTCCATTATGTATAGTTTTTGTTGTCAAAGAGGGCATTTGAAAGGAGATTGTTATGTGAAAAGAAATCTGAACAAAGGAGGGAAATGCATGTGGGTAGTTAGACACAATGCTAACTATTGAGAACCCAAAAGTTAAAGGGTACTAAACACTCTCTCTTTTCAGGGAAAAGGCTCAAATAAGTCCAAATGGTTCATTGATAGTGGCTGTTCAAGGCATATGACCGGTGATCCTTTTTTGTTCATAAAGCTAAAATCAAAATCAAGTGGAAAGGTGACATTTGGTGATGACGTGAAAGCGAAGACAATTGAAATAGGTGATGTTGGTAAGGATGGTGAAACTTTTGTTCATAATATGCTTTTAGTTGATAACTTAGGTTATAACTTGCTTAGTGTTAGACAATTATGTGATAAAGACTTGTATGTGTTGTTCAAAAAACATGAATGCATTGTACTTGACTCTAAATATAATGTTGTGCTCAAAGGTAAGAGATTTAATGATATTTATATTGTTGTTCTTGATAAACTTGATTCATCTAACTTTCAATGTCTTAAAGCTTCAAATGAAGATCCTTGGTTGTGGCATAGGAGACTTTGTCATTTTAACATGAATTTGTAAAGGAAATTTCGAAAAAGGAGTTGGTTAGAGGCTTGCCAAAAATCAGTTTTGAAAAAGACAAAATTTGTGATGCATGTCAATTTGGGAAGCAAACAAAAATTTTCTTTAAACCAAAGAAGTGTGTATCAACTTCTAAACCTTTGGAACTCTTGCATCTTAATTTATTTGGTCCTACTCAAATTACTAGCTTGGGAGGTAAGAGATATTATTTTGTAATTGTTGATGATTATTCTAGATATACTTGGGTGATATTTCTTGCTCATAAAGATGATGCTTTCAAGAATTTTACTTCATTGTTTGCTAAAGTGCAAAATCTGCTTGGTATAAAAATTGTTAGGATTAGAAGTGATAATGGAACAGAATTTAAGTTTTGTGATTTTCCAGAATTTTGTGATCATAATGACATAACACATGAGTTTTCTATTGCAAGGACTCCACAGCAAAACGATGTTGTAGAAAGGAAAAATAGGACACTCCAAGAGGCTGCTAGAACTATGTTGAATGAATGTAGTTTGCCAAAATACCTTTGGGTTGAAGCGGTAAACACCGCATGTTATGTGATGAATACAATCCTCTTGAGACCTATTTTGAATAAAACATCTTATGAACTGATTTTTGATAAGAAACCTACGGTTGGATATTTCAAAGTTTTTGGTTGTAAATGTTTTATTTCGAATTTAAAGGAACATCTTGGTAAGTTTGATAAAAAATCTGATGAAAGAATATTTTTGGGGTATTGTGAGAATAAAAGAGGATATAGAGTCTTTAATAGAAGAACTCTTGTGATAGAAGAAGCTATACACATAACATTTGATGAAACTAATGATGATAATTCCAAAAGTTCGTGTGAGGATGATGATGTAGGTGTTCGTGAAGGAATGGAAAAGCTAACAATTGGAGATGAAGGAAAGTCTAAATCAGCAGCAAAGGAAATGGAGGATGAAGCTCATGATGATCAAGAAAAGGAAGATGAAGATAAGAATGATGATTCTTTCAAAGACCTTCCCAATGCTTGGAAATTTAGCCAAAATCATCCAAGAGAGCTTATAATTGGTGATCCATCTGAGAAGGTAAGGACTCGTTCCTCATCTTAGAAATTGATAGATAATTTTGCTTTAGTCTCTCTTTTTGAACCCAAAAATATCAATGATGCTTAAAGGATGAAAACTGGATTTTAGCAATGCAAGAGAAACTTAATCAATTTGAGAGAAATAAGGTTTGGACACTTGTTGATAGACCTCAAAATCAACCTATCATTGGAACAAAGTGGATATTTAGAAATAAGTTGGATGATAAAGGTATAGTTGTAAGAAATAAAGCCAGATTAGTTGCTAAAGGGTATCCACAAGAAGAAGGAATTGATTTTGATGAAACATTTGCTCCCGTAGCTAGATTAGAATCGATTAGAATGCTTCTTGCTTTTGCTTGCTTCAAAGGTTTCAAATTGTTTCAAATGGATGTTAAAAGTGCCTTCTTAAATGGTTTTATTGATCAAGAAGTATATGTGGGTCAACCCCCCGATTTTGAAAATACAAAATTTCCAAATCATGTGTTTAAACTATCAAAAGCATTATATGGTTTAAAACAGGCTCCAAGAGCTTGGTATGAAAGATTGAGTGGTTTCTTGATTGAAAATGGTTTCAAAAGAGGTATTGTGGACACCACACTTTTTACTAAGCAAGTGTTAAATGATCTTCTTATTGTGCAAATATATGTAGATGATATTATTTTTGGTGCTACTAATGAGTATCTATGCAAGGATTTTTCCACCATTATGCAAAGTGAATTTGAAATGAGTATGACGGGAGAATTAAATTTCTTCCTTGGATTTCAAATACATCAAGCCCTAGAGGGAATTTTTATAAATCAAGCAAAATACACCAAGGAATTGCTGAAAAGATTTGGCATGGAGGACTCAAAGCAAGTTGGAACTCCAATGTGCACTTCTACAAAACTTGACAAAGATGAAGAAGGTAAACATGTGGATGAAAAGCACTATAGAGGTATGATTGGAAGCCTACTCTATTTAACCGCAAGTAGACTCGATATTATGTTTGCTGTTTGCTTATGTGCTAGAATTCAATCTTGTCCAAAATAATCACATTTGAACGCAGTTAAAAGGATTTTTAGGTATTTGAAAGGTACACTTGACTATGGTCTTTGGTATGCTAGATCTTGTGAATTTGCTCTATATGGATATTCGGATGCGGATTTTGGTGGTTGTCGTGTGGACAGAAAAAGTACTAGTGGAACTTGTCACTTTCTTGGTAATTGCTTAGTTTTTTGGTTTAGCAAAAAACAAAATGCAATCTCTTTGTCTACAACCGAAGCGGAATATATTGCCGCTAGTGCATGTTGTGCTCAACTTTTATGGATGAAGCATACCTTAAATGATTTTGGATTGTTATATGACTGCATGCCTATATTCTGTGATAATACTAGTGCTATCAATTTGATCAAAAATCCAATTCAGCATTCTAGGACAAAACATATAGATATAAAGCACCACTTTATTCACGATCTTGTTCAAAAAGGTGAAGTTTGTGTGAATTATGTTTGCTCTAAAGATCAAATTACTGATATTTTTACAAAAGCCTTGCCATTGGATCAATTCATTCATCTAAGATCAAAATTAGGGATAATCAAAAAATCATCTTAAAAATTTTTTTTCTCTGTTCAAAGCTTTCGGACGTCCTAAAGCAGATGAACGGACGTCCGATAATGTTCTTCAGCTATTTTCCCAGAATGCACCTGTTCGGACGAAACTGTCGGACGCACGACTTCGTTCGGCCGTCCGACAGTGCAACGGTACTCTTTTTAAAGTAACTTCCCCCCTCATTTGCTTCAGACTCTTCTTCCTCTCTTCCCTCTCGGACGAAAAAACTCTATCTCCTTGTGCTCTCAATTCATGCTATTCTGAAGCACTCATTCCAAAATTGACTCAACCAAAATCTTTTCCTGATCATTGCGAGTTGATTCTCCTGATTTTTTCACCAAATCTCATCACATTTCGAGAGTTCCCAAATTTCCCTCAAAACCCTACTTTCTCATAACCGCTCCGCTCAATCATCTTCAAGGCTTTTTGAACCCAAAATTCTTGTGTGATTCACTCCCATACCACTGTGTGCATAATTCACATCCCATATCTCACACATTTAAGACAATGGTGAATCTAAGAGGAGAAAAAGTCCCTGCCGGACGCAAGCACACACTCAGGGATGAAGATATGGATTCTTCTAGGGTCATAAGATCATCCAAACGCTTCAAAAGGGGAGCAGTAAAGACTCAAACTTCTCGGCCTTTCGCTCAACTTGAATCCGGACAAGGAACTCCATCTTAACAGCCTTCCCAATCAACCCCCATCTCTCCATTCTTTGATGCTGCTGCCAAAGAAAAACATTCCTTGATAACCCAGAAAGGTTTCATTCCTCAACGAACCATCAATCTTTCTGAATTCCGCAAGATTGGTTTAGAGTCAATTCTTAATCTCTTTGAATTCCAGAAATGGTCACATATCATTTCCATGCCTAATGTTTATTACCTTGAAATGCTGTATCAATTCTTTGCCAATCTTAGGAAAGGCACTGATCACACTGAAATTATGTCCGGGGTAAATGGGGTAGACTTAGTATTTGATCCTGAAACTGTGAATGCCATCTTAAATACTACTATTAAACGTGGATGCAAAAGTAAAATTGTCAATTTCTTCTCTTATGAAGAGCATCCTACTGCTGATAATCACTTTGATAATGCTAAAATGCTAACCTATTTTCGAAACAAATTTTCTGCCCCTGCTGATGCGAAATTAAATGACCTTGCTCCTGTGAATCTTATTGCTTTCTCAATCATTTCAAATCTGCTTGTGCCTACTGACGGTCATAGAACAGATGCAAATAAAATGGAGCTGTATCTGTTTTATTGTTTTCGAGAAAAAATTCGCATTGACTTTGGCTTTGTCATGTGCAAGTTTTTACTTCGCTATACCACTGATTCTCGTAGAAAACTGTCCTATGAAAAATTCCTTCAAAAGGTTTTTGAATTTTACAAAGTACCTATCCTTGGTGTTTGTCCCAAAGATACATTTTCCTCTGCCTTCACTAAGGCTTTTTTTTTAGCACAAAAATCTTGTCTTTAGGGATAATTTGTGGGCGTATAAGGGGGCCACTTCTAATGAACCTAGATCTAAGCCTGCACATGATCCACTTCACACTCCATCCTCTGTTGCACCAACCTCTATTCATCCGAGGAAGACTGCCACTAAGGCATCTTCTTCTTCAAATTCTGAGGTGGTTGAGCTCCTTCGAGACCTTAAGCAACATGTTCTGCTTCTTGAACATGGTCTCATGCTCACCATGTCATCCTAGCAGCAGGCTGACTTCCTAGATAAAAAGAGTCTTCTTTTTCCCCCACCTGTGGTTGAGGAAGTCCCTCCTGGCAAGGAGCCACGCTCCAATGATCCAAGTTCATCAGCCCCTGTTCGCTCAATGAGTCCTGCTCCTATCGACCTCACCTCTACTCCAGTGGCACCACATGATCCTTCCACATCTGATAAAGGCAAGAAACCAGTTGATGAAGTTGCTGAAGATGATGAAGACACTGAGGAGGAGGATCTCTCTCAGTATCAGCTTACTCGAAGGACGCCTGGATCCTCTTAGCTTATCATCTAGGATCACTAGTTCTATTAGGATCATTTGCATTCTGTTTGACTGTTTTGTAATGTCCAAAACTGGACATATGTTTGTAATGCTTGTGAATGGTTGAATCTTTACATTTTGTTTGTGAATGGCTGTGAATAACTGTGTAAGATCATTTTGCTCTAAATGGTTGAATATGTTACATTTTGAATTTTGTGATGACAAAAAGGGGGAGAGATGGTGTAGATATGAATACGGATAATATGGATAATAAGTAGCCAAGTGAGGGGGAGTTCTACGATTGAAGGGGAGCAATTTTTTTGTTGTTGTTGTTCTTCAATTGAGTGAGAAAGGGGGAGCCTATTTGAAGTCATCAAATTTCATTTCAAACTTTTGTTTTGTCATCATCAAAAAGAGGGAGAATGTTATTCTTGATTTTGATGATCACAAAAGCACTTTGAAATGTTTATCTAATTCTCTCCAAACATAAAAGTTTTGCTTTTTAGAGAATCAGGTACAAAGGAATCAAGGATAGAAAATCAACCAAAAGAAGAAGCAAAAACAGGATACTCATACCGGACGTCCAAAAGGAATCTGTCGGACGTCCGAAAGGATGAAGAACATCAAGAAGGAAACTCTGTCGGATGCTTGTAAGGAAGCATCGGACGTCCAAAAGGATCGGACGCATGCTTCGGACGCACATCAATCTCATCGGACGTCCTAAAAATTCCACAAAGTGTTGATGACTCTCTGTCGACGATCGGACGCTGATGCTGTCGGACGATAATATCCCATAGGACGTCCGAACGACAACTTTGCTGATTTTCGGACGATGGGATCGGACGATGATTAATCTGTCGGACGTCCGACGGGCCCAACAGCTAGCTAACTCTTCATCTGCCTACTATCCGTTGGAAGCATTATTGAAGCCAATTTTTGGTTCTCTTTAAATACAAACGTTTCTGAACCAGTGGGGGACTTTTGCACACTTTGTTTACAAGATCTCAAGAGATATTTTAGCTTGAAAATAGTCTCCTAAGCAAGATTTGTTCTCCTAGTGGTGTAAAGTTCTTGTGAGCTCTTCTCTTGTGTTTGAATTTTCAAAAGTGTAGCTTTGTTGAGGGTTATCTGAGTGATAGTAAAACTTCTTAGCTTGACTAAGTGAGGCTTGGGGCAAGGAGGAAGTGATCCCTCTATTGTACATTGAGTTGATTATTGTTCATCAAAGAGAAGGTGCTCATCTTTGTGATTGGTCTTCAAGTTTGAGGAAAGTTTGGTAGACAATCGGTTTGATACTCTATCTTATTCTTTTTGTGTAATAAAATTCTCATTACTTATATATTCTCTTATTTCTGATCAGCATTGCTCTCTTCTTTAAATTTACTTGATTGATCACTACTAGAAAAGAAGGTAAATTTTTATTAAAGAAAAATTGTATAAACTCAATTAAGTTTTTTTAATCAACCTAATTCACCCCCCTCTTAGGCTGTCTTTGGGCCTTACATACCCCTTGCCGGGCCCGAACACCACATACAGAATAGAGGTGGCAATACTCGAGTATACCGGAAATTCAAAGTCTCCAATACCCAAAGATTTCCCAGAAATAGACTACTGTGGCTCGTTATCTAATAGACCAAGCCCTTACCTACTCGACTTGAGTAACTAGCCACAGGATTTGAGTTCAGAAGTCACAGAAGGGTCGTTGGATACAAGCCTCCAAATGACGTTAGAACAGACACAGATAACAGATTCAAATTCACATAGTAAATGATCATACAGGCAAGAGAACGAGTGTAATAAAATACACCCTCGTCTCATTCAGAATAAACAGAGTTCATAGTCATTCAAGTCACAGATTTCAAGTATAAAGCAACTAGTTAAGTGACAAATCAGGGGAGTGGTACACTCACCAGTTCAAGCAAAGATAACTTCAAAAGTTTTCTCCCAAAGGATGGTTTTGATCACTGTCACGTCCTAATAACAACCAAGGTAAAAGAATTATGGTTCCCTTATCCACAAACCCAGGAACGGAATGCACAAATGAGACTCAACTACAAGTCGTATGCCTAGTCAAGTTAACTACTAGGACAAAGAAATAACAATGTGGCGTTGGAGTAAAAAGGTAGTAGTTGGTCTTAAAAAATGAACAATCATAAAACATTCGCTCAAGTCGCGAGTACATCCAACTGGCTCTCGAGTGAAAATTTGGGCAGTACGTCCATTATATTTACCTATTTTTCAGCCATTTATGGCTTCATTATTTTCCTCATTTCAGCCCAAAATCACACACAAATAATCTTACTACAATAGACTTTCACTAGGCTCCATGTCATTCAATTACAAAACAATACTAGCAATGCGACCAAAACTAATGTTCAAGACAAATAACAAAATAACAGGTTTGACATCTCTTGGAGTTTCGGTGACAACCGAAGCTACGCTTATCGGATTGGGGTACACTTTATACCGTTTCGAAACTAAAACAGAGAACTAAATTTCTTATGAAGACATCAACATCCAATTAATGCATTTTCAATATCAAAATGTGACATCTCAGAGGAAAACAAAAAACTGTCCGCAAAACAGTACATTTGGCAATCAAGGGTATTTTTATCATTTCACATGCTACGGTGTTCCAATTGAGCTAAAATTTTGCAGGCAGCTATTTAACACAATTTCCTACAACTATCATGTTTTGACCTAAACCTGATTCGGCCTCTAACATGGACGTACATACAGATCAGCAACAGGGCAGTTTCAACCTTAAAGCTGGAAATTTGAACTTTTACTCTAGAAATTCATATCTAACAAGTACCCTATCATTAAAACCATCAATTACTAGCTCAATAACATCAATTACTAGGTAAATAACCATAATCAAGGTTGAAAATGTAAACCCTAGCTAAACATTCCACCATATCTGCACAACTCACTAATTAACTGGTATAACCCAAGATTAAGAGTTTTTATCCAAACTTTAGCAAGATTAAAAAGAGAAAAAGGGAAGACAACCAAGATACCTTCCAAAGAGTGCTTGTAGGTGAGAACCACACCATTTTCTTCCATAACTTTTACCACACAAAGCTTCCTAAGTCCTAAAATGAAAATTTAGTCGGTTTGGATTTTGGATTCCAACTCAAACAAGATGGATTCAAGATGAAGTTGCTAACTTTCCTTCCTCTCTTTTCTCTTTTCAACTCATGGCCAAGTGTGCAGAAATGAAGGCTGAAATGAAGCTCCAAGAAAGATAAGAAGGTAGGAATTGATTTGGGTCTAAATTTAACAAGTGTCACACTTTGATTGGAAGTCGAATTTTTTCTTCTTTTTCCTTTCTTTTTGGTCAATAATTTCGGCTCTCTCTCTAGGATAATTAAGGGCTAATATTTATGAAATAATAAGAAGAGGATTAAGGTAATAAAGTGGTGGTCAAGTGGTGTATTCAATCGGTAGCGAACGGTACACATCGGTTCAAATCGATTTTCCTTAAATCGTGTGTAATAGGGTTTTCATTTACAATTTGTAGACACCAAAAATTTCATTAATTCAATTTTATACTTTATTTACTTAGCTTTATTCATTCAATTTTAGCTTTGTTTATTTAAATCAATTTTATTTTTATTATTATTTATTCTTGTTTCATATTTATTATTTTATTTTTTTAAGGTTGCAAATAGTAATTGGTGTTTATTCTTATTTTTGGTACATTAAAATTCATCATTTTCTTTTCTTTTAAAAGCATTTTTTTAAACACTAAATTTCGGAAAAATAAAGAAAAAATCAAATCAAGAAAAATGACAAGTGGGATAGGGACAAGTGTCCCTTTTATTTTGTTTGACAACACAACTCCTAGAAGGTGAGGTGTCTAGACACTTGGTGGGCTTGAGAATTTTTGAGGAAAGAAAAATCAAAAGAAAAGGATTGGGGAGGACCGGAAAAAGGGGAAAAGGCCACGAAAAGGGGGCAGCGGATGAAAAAGAAAGAAAACAGGGGGGCAAGAAAAGCTTCGGGAAAATGGAAGGAAAGGGAAAAAAAAGCTGGCGGTGGAGGAACGAAAACAACAAAGAAGCAGAGGAAAAACTAAGGAGAGAGCTTCGTTTGGGCGGCTAGGGCAAGAAACTAGCTACGGAAAGAGAACAAAAAACAGAGGGTTCCGGGGAGAGCTTGCGAGGAGGAACGAGAGGAGACCAAGAGCAAAAGAGGTAGCTATGGCTGAGGGTTAGAAAGAAAAAGTAAGAAAACTGGAAAACGAGAGGAGAGCTGGGGGCTGGCCGAGGAAGAAAAGGGAGAAACAGCAACGGAGAGAAATCAGAATAGCTTGGTGAAATCTGAAAAAACTGCGGGTAAGAAACCTACGGGAAAGGAAGGAAGTTCCTCGGGAGACTAAGGAGCCATAAAAGAGAAGAACCAGGCAACAAAAAACCAACGAGAGTGAAAGAGATCCAAAGAAAGTGAGGCGATTCCTTGAAATCCGACACATTTCACGTTCATTGTCTTTCGTCACGGTCCAGAGGTAACTATCGCTTCTTCTTTTGTTACTTTAATCAGTTTTAGGGAGAATCCAAGCCTGTGGACATAGATCTTGTATTATTTGCTGCTGGTTTTTGTGCTTTGAAACGATGAACCTAAAAGACTGCACAACTTTCCTTTCTCACAAAAGATTTGCATGTCCGTATGATAAGTTTCTGTGATTTTGATGCATCAGAGGTTTTTTTGGCATTTCCTCTCCGTAAGTTGTGTTTATCCTTGCTATGTTTATGGTTGTTTGGGTTCAGTTAAAGTTTTTTCCGAAAAATGAACCTTTGTTTAAACTTGCTCATGGAATTTGTGGTTTTTTGTTTGGCTGAAGTCAAGATTGCAAAAAGCTCGAAAGCTGCAACAAGCTCGAAGCTTTCAGCTTGTTGCAGCAGTTCTTTTGTGCTCCCTTTTGGTGTGTCGAAGTAGGAGTTTCTAATGTCGACAAGACTTCCTTTGATTGCCTATGTTATGTATGATTTGTTCCAGAAGTATAGTTCATCAGATTTGGTTATTTTAGTCAATTTTGGTTTCTGATTCGAGATGAATGCAGCGTAGTGTTTGTAAAATTTTCTTTTGGGAGGGGTGAAGGCAGTAACTAAAATTATGATTTCGCTGTTTGATTCAAAGTAAGTTGGGTTGGAGTTTTTTGGGGCATTGGGTGAGGTATCTACATGTTTCATTGGGGCGTGTAAATGTTTATATACATGAGAAATTGTAGAAAGGAAGTTACGTGAAGTCTATTATGTTTTTTAGTTTCTTTCCTTATGCATCTTTGCTGCATTTTGGTTTCTGATTCGAGATGAATGCAGCGTAGTGTTTGTAAAATTTTCTTTTGGGAGGGGTGAAGGCAGTAACTAAAATTATGATTTCGCTGTTTGATTCAAAGTAAGTTGGGTTGGAGTTTTTTGGGACATTGGGTGAGGTATCTACATGTTTCATTGGGGCGTGTAAATGTTTATATACATGAGAAATTGTAGAAAGGAAGTTGCGTGAAGTCTATTATGTTTTTTAGTTTCTTTCCTTATGCATCTTTGCTGCATTTTGTGCACTTTCAAATCTGTTGGGATGTATCTTAAGGTAATGGCATCAGTGGGTGGAAAATCATTACACTTGGTAGGTTGGATTTAAGTTGATTGTATGAACATGCTTCATGAGTAAGTTGCAGCAAGATTGAAGTGAATTGGTCTGCATCTTGCTGAACTATTATTTATTCCTTCGTGAGTTATTTGTCTCTCCACGTTCCAGAAGTGCATGCTCACCAAAAACTAGGTGATTGGGTTAATGGTTTGGCATGATATTGTTCTTTTACCTCACGAACCATGAGTGGCTTGCGGCTGCTGAAACTGAATAGCATAGGAGAATAAGTTGCAAAAACATTCTTTCGGTTGCAGAAGCTTATTTTTTGCATGAAACTTGCATGAAAGTCTTCCAAGAATTCCTTTGTTAATAGGTGTTTAGCCATGTCTAATTAGAGATGGATCAAAGTTTTGCATGAATCTTGCTTGTCGAAAGTTTTTATGGGATTGCAGAGGCTTGCGCATGAAAAATTCCAGCAGAAATGGTAGAAGGAAAACAACTTCAGCTTTTGCCGAAGGCTTTGGTTTGCATGCATGAAAATCTTCCAAAAATTGCATTTCAACCCCACATGTTTCTCCTCGTTCCACCTTAGCCCAATTAATTGACCAATTTGATCAATTGTGTCCCCTTAACATGCCATTTCTTTTTAATATGTCTTAACATGATTTTTGGATAGATTTCTAATAAATTTTAGGATGAATTTTTGAAGGTTTAATAATTAGTGTTAGATTTGTAGTTTCATTTGGATTTTTGATATAACAATTAAATATTAGGGACTTTTGTTGCAAATAGGTTTTTCTCTTATTTTTGTGAATTTTATCATTTTGGTTCTGTAGGTTTAATCTTAAATCTTTAATTTTAATAATAAATTGATCCCTCAAACTTTTACAATTCTTTCAATTGGGTCCTTATTTGATGAATATGGGTTGTTTAGTTTATTTGAATGCTTTGAGTGATTTAATTTCGTGCTTATTTTCATTTCATGTGATTCTTTTGTTAATTAAAGTGATGCCTTGACATTTTCTTTGTTTTTGGAGGGTAAATAAGTAATTTCATTTCATTAGGGCATCAACTCAAGGGAGGTACACTCTATCCCTTATTTTGACTTTAATTGATTCTATGTGCCCTTATGTGATTTTATTGCATGCCTTTTGAATGTTTTCATTTTATTTATTTATTTATTCGCTTTATTTGTTTTAATTTTGGATATTTGTTTTAGTTCAATTTCAATTATTTGAAAGGCATTTAAATGCCGAGTTGTAATAGTTAGGGGTTTATTTATTTATTTTTATTCCTTTCCCCTTTTAGATTGTAGTAGGGCCCCCTGAATGTAATAGTTAGGGTTTTATTTACTTTATTTGCCTTGTGTGTTTTTGCATGCCTATGTGCTATGTGTTACCGCTTCTTAAGGCCTTACATCTAGATATCATGATTGTGTTATGTGTTTATGTGATATCATGTGATTTTATTAGGTCTTACATGATTTATTTGATTGTAACAAATGCATGTCGTCACCACACTAATTCAACGCTAGTTGTGGCCCCCTTTCTCGAATCCACACTAGTCCAATGCTAGTTGTGGCTCTTTGTTCCGATTTTCTCACTAGTCCAACGCTAGCGAGAATTTGTAGACATGGGTTAGTCCAACGCTAGACTCTTAGGGACCTCCTATGCTAGTTCATGTTTGTATAACTACATCACTTCATTTCATGCACATTTTTCACTTTCTAGGGTCTTTTGTCATTTTTTGCATATTTCCCCTATACATATAACCCTTATCCCATACTTCCCTTATATATGTATTTTTCCTCCCATATTCCCCTTATACGTACACCCATTATCCCAAATTTCCTTATATATCCCTATGTGTGATACATAACATTAGACTTGCATTTCATTTAAGAATTAGAACTAGGGTAGTACATTTGCATGATTAGATAAGAAAAATCTCTTGAATATGGGATATGGACGAGTTTGGTTTTTTAGCCTTAGCACGCTCGTATTCCCTCTATAAAAGGGGAAATTGAGTCATGAACATTAGTCCCCCGTACCCGACATAATGCATTCCTGTAGGTCATGTATATTCGTGTTTATATTATTTTATTCCTTTTTTTTTCTTAGAGTCTCATATTTTTGCATTATTCGTGACCTCTCCAAAGAGTCACTATTGGACATTACAATTAATGTGATTGGCACCAATTAAATTTTGAAGAGATATTTTGACCTCCCGACACCCTCCTAGATCTAGGGTATGCATTCATATTGTACATCCAAATGTGATAAATCTTGAGGGTAAAATAAGAAAATTTTTTACTAAATCGCGCAACTAGCCTTAGATAGGTTGAGAGGGTGCCTTGGACTTCGTCCTTGCCTTCCCTCTCATCAAATATGACTCCCGAACACTTTCTCTGATTTTCGTAGACTTAGGAGTTGTTTAAAAGGGTTTTCCTATAATTTTATTCAAAAATTTTTAGGTGACTTGGTACACCTTAACTCGATACCAAGTAGCGACTCCGATTTTTTCATTAAAACCCTTTTTAAACTGTTATTTTGGGTCAAAATCGTCGCATTTTTATGTCCCATTTAGACCCATATTTTTCTTTACTTTCTAAAAAATCAAAAACTCATTTTTCAATCAAAATTAATCAAAGATTCATTTTCCTAAACTAATTTATTTTTCTTATAAAAATGGGGTGTGACACAATTCACTAACTTATTATTATTACTTCTAATCACACATTTTTTCTTATCTAAAACTCACTCTTAACCACCAAAGTTAGTACACACACCTTCACAATTAATCAAACTAGCGGGTCCCACGTCCAATATACACTACAAACGTCACATAGACTAAGTTGTACCGGAAACAAGTCTTAATAACTTAATTCCCTTATAAAAATCTCTCAAAAGTTAATACAACAAAGAAAGGTATAGAAATGGTATGCAAGAAAATAAAATAATGACTAGAAAATAAAGAAATTTTCAGGTCCTCACATGCCTGCGTCTTGAAGGCACGTGGTAATGCATAAATACACTCCGCCATTAGAAGCATTTACACCAACATGACGTGCCCGTGTCAGAAGGACACGTGGTAATGCGCTAATTTCCCAATTCATCATCAGAAGTGTCTAGACTATTATGATGTTCCTATGTCAAAAGGGCACGTGGTAACTTTTAATTCAACAATTTCATCGTCAGAAGGGTTTCTACTAACAGGACGTGCCCACGTCTTGTCCTAGAAAAGTGTTAAAAAAATCAATTTTTTTTCCTTTCTTTTCTCTTCCTTTTCCTCTCCTTTTTCCCTTTTCTTTTTCTCTCTCTTTCTTTCTTTCTCTTTCTTTCTTCTTTCTTTCTCTTTTCTTCTTCTCTTTCTTTCCTTTTTCTTCCTTTCTTTCCTTTTCCAACCACAAGACCGCAACCTTAGGACATCAAATTCCACCGCTGCCCATCGATTGCTGTTGTCGCTGCTCATCACACGTGATTCTTCCCCATCCATCGTGAGCCACCCGACGTTCTCGACTGCCGATCATAACCTCTATTTTCATCAGCTTTGCCATCAAGCCATTAAAGCAAAAATTTTTAAGTTGATAGTGACCCTGATCTATCAATTTTCGTCTACATCCGCACCTCCACCACCATCATCTCTCGATGCCAAGTTGCTGCACTTGCATGGATAAGTTCATCAACTGGATGATTGGTTGGCCACCATCGAACTCTACATATCTTTTGCTCGTCACCTGTAGCTGTCTGCTGGCCTCCTCAGTTTTTAGGGAAGTTTCGTTATCTCTTTTACTTCATCTTTTGATTCTTTATTTCTTATATTGGGGATAATGTAATATTTAGGTGTGGGGGGAGAGTAGTATATTGAAAAAGTGCAAGTGTAGGCAATTTTGTTGAAATTTTTTATTTTACTTTTTCGAATTTTATCCAATTTTGTCTATCTTTGTGCATATTTGTGGTTGTTCCTGATATAACAATGGTTAGATGTCTCAAATTTTCTATTGCTAAGTTTTTTATACTCTAAGGTGTTAAGTATGACACAGTTAAATCTAAGGATGTCGCTTTGATGAATATTTGAGATTTTGTTAACTTTTGTGTTTTTTGGTTAACTTCTCTAAGTATTATAAATATTTGTCTAGCATTTTTTTGTGCAAATTGGTTTAGCTATTAATTTTAGTTGTCCATGTTTAAGAAATGAAGTGGATTTGTGTGGTTTTTAATTTTAATTTGGTGCTTATTTATGAATAGTACTTGGTTATACTCCGCTACTTATCATTACATAGTAACTAGAGGTTTTCACCACAAGTGTCGACTTTCTCGTCAAAAAGCCATGATAGCTATGAGTATGTGATTTTAAGCGATGAAGGTTGAGTAACCGGGCTCCTTCATTTGATAGATGTCGGAGTTCGCGTCAAAAGGTTTGAATGGCTAAGAACTAAGCATTTTCCTTGAAAAACAAATTGAGAAAAAAAGGAGGGTTGTGCTAAGCATGAAAAAAAACAAAAAAAAGTGTACGAGATTGTAGATGGTTTACATTAGCCTGCTGATCTATGAGTTTTAATATTGAGATTTTGCTTAATAGTTGAACCATTTTGATGATGGATGTTAGTTGAATATTTTATATTCTTAGATTAGTTACTCATAAATTGGAAGAGTCCTTGATCTTGAAAGCTAATTGGAGAGATATTTCTTGAAACTTGCTACTAATGTTTGACATGTGTTTTAATTGTATCTTAGCAATAGAATATTCGAACAATAGGCATTGTTTGAATTTGATTGCATGATTTGTTGTTCTCATACTTGAGGACAAATATGGTTAAGGTGTGGGAAACATTGATAAGGTATGAAATTGTCATTCAATTTATGGTTATTTTTCCTTTTATTTTAGCCAATATTGTATTAATTGATAGATTCTACTTATATTTGGTATTTGGTGCTAATTGTAGGAAGGTAAAGGAAAAAGTGATAAAAGAGGTGATTTTTCAAGAGTTTCCCAATTCAAGATGCAGTCTACATCGATTATTGGCGGAAGACTAGGAAATTACCATTTTTTTAGATATTTTATTAGGGAACAATTAGCATTAGTTGGAGAAATTTCCTTTTGTAATTATAATTCTATTTTTGATTGGCCAATGGACGGCTGAAATATTAGGACTTGATAGGAAACAGACTAAGGATTAGAATAGACATGGGATTGTGAGTAGTTACAACCGAGGGCCGCTTGGCTTCCTTTCGTTTTTCTTTCCCTTTGTTTTATTCTTTTCATTGTACAACTTCATGCAATTCTCATCAATGGAATTATGTGGGTTATTCTTAATAGAAAGTAGTTGAATTTCTTTTTCTAGTCAAGGATTGATTTGAAGTCACGGTTCCAAACATCTGTCAGATCGAATTAATTTTATTTATTTCTTTTACTCATTGGTATTTGTACATTTTCTAGTTTAACTTCTTATAATTGTTTTGTTATTTGAATGTCAAGAGTCCGATATTTGAATTAACCTAATATTCTATGGCCAGATTAATTGATTAAATCCGTAATTATTTAATTGATTTTTACCAGTGGCGACTAGCGTGATTGGTCCCATGTTAGGGAAATGTATGATCTAATTTAAACGAACCTCATAGCGTGTTTGTTGGTTAGAGTTGGATTTTTCTAATTTTTAATGCAATTGAGGAATTAAATCCTACGGTCGTACCTAGAGTTGTTCCTTGATTAGGGAAAAAGTCAACGATCATATCTTGGCTATCGAAAAAGTAAGGAAAAATTGGTTGTTTATCGTGTGTATGGCAACAATAATCAATCTATTAATGAGTAATTGAAATGTTGCATCTTTAGCTAGAGTCGTATCTATTATTGATTAATTCCTATTTATTTTCGTGAGTTGCTTTTATTTAGTTGATTAGTTAATTTGATATTTTTATAAAAGTCCCCGATACTCTAAATTCTAGAAGAAACAAAATTCCCCAGTCCCTATGGATTTGACCCTACGTACCACTATATACAAAATTCATACTTTATTTGAGCATATATTTATTATTACACAGGCCCGACACCTGTCACAAATTAAGTTAAAGTTGTTTCCTTTTTCACTCTGTAATAAAGCGAAGGTATGGATTAACTCTTATTCACCTAACACTTTCACTTATTGAGGTGAGTTGACAAAAACAATCTTAAATATATATTTTTCTCTCGAAAAAATGGCTAAACTATGTATAGATATCATAGGTTTTACTTAATATAAAGCGAGTCGTTATATGAATCTTGGGAGAGATTCAAAGATCTTCAAAGAAGATGTCCCCGCCATGGTCTCCCCAATTAGTTGGTTGTTCAAACTTTTTATAATGGATTCAACTACCCAACCAAGATCAACATAGATGCCGTTGTTGATGGTGCTTTAATGAAAAAATCAACCGAGCATGCTCAAATTTTAATAGAGGAAATGACCCCTAACAACTATCAATAGGCAAATAAAAGAATTAATGCAAGAAGAGCAACCGGTATGCATGAAATTGACACTCTCAATTTTTTAAGTGCCAAATTAGAAAACATGTTTAATTCTTGAATGGATAATGTTGAGAGTTTGTTAAGTAAACAAAGGAAAAATTGTTCAAATTTTCATGTAAGTGTTGCTTATTGTTCAATATGTGATGATAATCATGATAGTGCTAATTGTTTTCATGTGGAGCAAATTCATAATGTTAACAGCTATAATCGGCCGCTTCAAAATAACCCTTTTTCAAACACTTACAACTCCGGTTGGAAGAATCATCCAAAATTAGGGTGGAGAGACTAATCAAATTCTAAAAAATCTATCAATCCACTCAGTTTTCCAACAAGACCACTTGAGTCACGATTTTCAACTTTGGAGGCTAAATTTGAAAATAATATTCATGATACAAAAGAAAGATTTGATGATGTTAAAATGAACATGAACAATATGATGATCTTGATTAGGGATATGCAAGGGGCAGGTAATATTGCTAATTCTATTAATTTGAGACAATCGGGTGAATTTTCAAGTAAAATCGAGGTGAATCCTAGAGAACATGTGAATGCAATCACTTTTAGAAATGGTAAACAATTAGAGGATAATCACCTTGGTAAAATGAAAAAAATGATATGTAGTGCCCCATTTTTGAAAAAAAATAAAAGAGAAAGTGGTATTTAAAATAAGTTTTTTATTTTAGAAAATAAATAAAGAAAAAGGGGCCTAAAATAGGATTCAGAAAATGTGACGGTTTGAGTCCAAAATAATAGTCTAAAACGATTTTTAGAAAAAAAGTAGAGTCGCCATTTGATATTGAGTTTAGGTGTACCAAATCACCAGAAATATATTTTAAATAAAAAATGGATAAAACTCTTTTCAGACAACTCCAGGTCTTTGAAAACAAGAGAAAAGAATTCAGGAGTTACGATTGAAAAAAGGAAAGGCAACGATTTGATAGGTTCAAATCTAAGGTACCTTTCAACCTAACAAAGGTTAGTTGCGAGGTTTAATCGAAATTTTTCCTAATCTAACTTATAAAAATTATCACATTTGGATGTTTCTATATGAATGCAAACCTAGATCTAGGGGGTATTGAGAGAGATGAAATGCCTTTTCAAAATTTAATTGGTGCAAATCACATTAATTGTAATACCCAAAAATGATTCTTTGAAGAGGTTACAAAAATGCAAAAGATGAGACACAAAAAGGCAATCGTAATGTATAGGCAAATATACATGACCTAGGAGAGGGGAATGTAGTATAACGGGTACGGAAAACTAAAATTCGTGACTCAATTTTCTTCTTACAGAGGGGATGAGATCATACTAAGGTTAAAAAATCATACTCGTTCATTTTTCATATTTGAAGCGTGACTTTTCTAACCTAGTCAACCAAATAGACTAACCTATTTCTAATTTCCTAAAATAAAATGCAATTCTAAACGATATGGTCCAAACATATAGAGGATAAGAGAATAATAGTAGGAAAAAATCATGCTAATGATAAAAAGATCCTAAAAATAGGAAAAAAATGCATGAGATGCAATAAATGTCACACCAAAGCATGAAATTAGCGTGAAAATGGTCTAAAAGATCTAGTATTGGACTAATCCATTTCTACAAGCTCTCACTAGCGTTGGACTAGTGAGAAATCGAGAAGAAAGGTCGCAACTAGTATTGGACTAGTGTAATGTCGTCATGCATTTATTATAAATAAATAAAACATATAAAACATAATTAAATCAAATAAAAACATAAAACAAATAAGACACATAACACATAGGCATAATATCTAGATGCAAAAATCCTAAAGAAAGCGAATAAACATATAAACACATGAGCACACGAGCATACAAGCAAATAAAATTTAACTATTACATTGGGAGCCCTACGTACAATCTAGAAGGGAAATTTTTGGAAATCATAAACCTATTTATTACATTTATCTAAACAATTACAATCTTGGCAAAAATAAAATCTATCTATAATATTACCTAACTAAATATATTTCTTAGACACCTATCTATTACAATTTGGTATTTAAATATCTCCCAAATAATCATCAAAAATTGAATAAAATAAATAAAAATTTAAAAGAAAAAGATGAGTAAATAAAAGAAAAAACACTCAAAATGTGCAATCACACATAAAAAATACATAAGAGCACATCAAAGAAACTTAAAATAATAATAGAAAATGCCTCCCTTGAAGTAGTGGTTAAATGAGGTAGAATTGCCCTATTTATACTCCAAATCCAATAAAGTAGTCAACGCACCAATTTAAACAATAATTTAAAAGAAAATGTAAACATATAGTAAATTCACTTTATTATTATAAAAAAATATAAACATAAAATCCCTAAAATTTGTAAATTAAATATATTTAAACGAAGCAAGATTAACAATTGAAGAAGATAAGCAATTGTAATTAAGAAATAATCAAGCTTAGGGACCTAATTGCAAAATTTGAAAAGTTATTGAGGTCAAATTATAATTATTGAAAAAATTAGGGGTCAAAATTGAATAAAAAGATAAAGTTTAGGACCAAAGTACAATTAAATTAAGGATCTAAGTGAAATAAATTCAAAAGTTTAGAGCCACAGTGAAATTACTTGAAAATTCAAGGACCGAATTGCAAATTTTGGATTCTGATTTCATAAAAAACAAACATTGGGCTATTTTTATGTATTTTGGGCCGCAACACTTCGGCCCAAATAAATTGACGCAATCTAATCTAAAAAAAAAAAAAAAAAACCTAAAGAAATTTAAACAAACTTAGATATTATAAAAATATTTGGCTTAACTCTAAAGCCCAGACAAAACCCAAAGTAAAAAAAACAATACCAGCTCACTCTTAAACTCAACTACAAATAGATAAAAACCCAACCCTTTATTTTTTCTCTTTTCCCTCTTTTTTCTTTCTTTTCTTTTTCCTTTTTTTTCTTTCTTTCCTTTCTCTTCTTCTTCTTTCCTTTCTTTGATCTTTTTCGGCAGATTGAAGCCTCAGAGCTGGCAGCGCCGCCATCGCGGGCCGCTGGTGATCTCTCCGATCACGAAAATTCACCAAAATACCTCCCCACTTGATTTTTTGCATAGAATCCATTTCCGGCCTTAATTTTTACAAAAAACGAACCAAAAGTGACTAAATTGTTGAAAAACAGCCCTTTTTTTTTAAAAAAAAAAAACCACTCTAATCACCTCTAAAATTTGTAAAATTCACACCAAAACAACCCTTTCGAATTCTAAAGTGCAACTATGACTTTAAATGAATAAGAAACAACCTAACTTAATTTGGTTTTTTCCTTTGGCGTTTGTTCAAACAATTTATATACATAAACAAAACCCATTTATCTTCCCTTAATCTTGTTCTATGACTTTTCCAAAATCACAACAACAAACTAGCAAAAGCAAGAGAAAAATAAGCAATGAAACATGCATGTAATATGATTAAAAAGCTAGAAAATACCTCAATGGAAGTGGTAGTTCCTTGGTTCACATTTTGATAAAGTTTTTCAAGTCGTAACCGTCCTTTTGTTTCCTTTGTTTGCTTAGTTTGTGAAAAAAACTTGTGTGTGTGAGAAAAAAGGGAGAGTTCGAGAGAGTTAGGGGGGTTGGCTGTTTTTTTTGTGTTGTTTGGGGTTGTATTGTGAGAGTGAGTGAAAAGGGAACCGAGAAAATGTGTGGGGTTTTCTTGAGAGAGTTGGAGTTTTTGGAACCAAAATTTCTAAAGTCTGGAATTGATGGTTAGGATCCAATAGAATTGTGTGTCCCGTTCCCCTCCCTTGGATCAATTTTTGGTAGGTACTAAAAGATAGAATTTAGGATGTCATGAGTTGTTCTTGTACAATCCAAAACTTAAAAAAAAAAAAGAAAAGGAGGAAAAATCCATCAAAAAATCTGCCCAAAATTTTCAGCTATCTTGTATTATTACTGGTTCGTTACAAGAAGGGAAATCGCGCACGTGTAGTCACAAATTTTTTTTTTTGCATAAACCTACAAAACAAAAATTAAAATAATCATTTAAGCAATTTAAGTTAAAAAATAGCATACTTGAAATTAAGAAAAATTTAGTGTCTACAACATGCCCCTCTTTATTTAAATTTCAAAGAAATTCAAGATAAAGATGTAGATATCAAATTACTTACCTGTCTACTTCAGTTGCAATTGAATCAAAACAAACAAAATGAGCATTTAAACAAGATTGAAATTAGTAAACATTTAAATCGGTCGACAGGATAAAATTCAAACCCAACAAATAAAAGGTTGGTGGGATAAAACACATACCTAACAAATAAAAGTTGGTGAGGTAAAATTCAAACCCAATAAATAAAGGGTTGGTGGGATAAAATCCAAATCCAATAAATAAAATGTTTGTGGGATAAAACTCAAATCCAACAAATAAAGAGTTATGGGATAAAACCCAAATCCATTAAATAACAGGCTAGTGGGATAAAACCCAAATCCAACAAATAAATACAAATAAATAGGCAGGTGGGATGAAACCCAAACCCAACAAATAAAAGATTGATGGGATAAAATCCAAATCCAACAAATAAAAGGTTGGTGGAATAAAACTAAACCGAACAAATAAAAGGTTAGTAGGATAAAATCCAAATCCAATATATAAAAGGTTGGTGGGAAAAACCCAATCCCAACAAATAGCAGGTTGATGAGATAAAATCCAAATCCAACAAATGAAAGGTTGGTCCGATAAAATCCAACCTCAACAAATGAAAAGTTGGTAGGATAAAATAATAATCTAACAAATAATAGGTTGGTGAGATAAAACCCAAACCCAATAAAAAAAATTTGTGGGATAAAACCCAATTCCAACAAATAGAAGGTTGTTGGGATAAAATCTAAACCCAAATCCAACAAATAAAAAGTTGGTAGGATAAAATCAAAATCCAACAAAATAAACAATAGGTGGGATAAAATTCAAATTCAATAAAATGAAGGGTTGGCGGGATAAAATTCAAACCCAATAAATAAACGGTTAGTGGGATAAAATCCAAATCCAATAAAATAAACGGTTCGTGGGATAAAACCCAAACCCTATAAAAAAAACGGTCGGTGGAAAACTCAACAAAATAAATGGTTGGTGGGATAAAACCCAAACCTAACAAAACAAATGGTTGGTAGGATAAAATTCGAACCCAACAAATAAACGGTTGATGGGATTAAATCCAAATTCAACAAAATAAATGTTTAGCGGGATAAAACCCAACTCCAATAAATATTTGATGATCCACCTTTGCCTTAAGGCGAATCAAAGGGTTTGGCGGACCGCCTGCCCAACTCTTATCAGAACTTACTCACGAATCTCAAAAAAGAATAATAATTTTAAACTTTAATAACATGAACCTCAAAATAAACATAAAAAATCCATGGTTAAATATTACAACCCATCCAAAATTTCAAATCATCTAGACATATATGTACAACCAAACGGATAACCATCTAAGTCGTTTAATCAAATCACTCAGTATAACTAAGATGGCAAGTTATTTAAACTAAGACGTCAACCCTTGAGCTGTCTATTTTTTCCGATTCCAAGTTGCCAATCCCTATTAAGGAAAACAAACTAAAGGAATGAACTTTCACCCAGTGGGGTTCGAAGAAAACATGCAAGCAAACTGACAAGCATCCTAAAAGTAGCATTAAAACATGATAACATCTGGCATGTAGCAAGAAATATCTATAGACATCATTTAACAGTGGTACGATCACTTATTTCATGGAGCAGGCATGAACAAGTCAGGTAATAACACGTGGTACAATCAATTTCAAATGATACGGGACCGATACGGATTCTAGAGGTGGCTCACACGGGTTCTAGAGGTGGCCCTACTATCTGACGTGGCACTTAGTCCCGTAGGCTCTAGAGTGGCCCCCGTCGCAAGTGACACCTAGCCCCGCACAACACTTATTTCCGTTCAGTAATTTAAGAGCAATCATCCATAGTTAGATTTTAGAGGTGGCTCCTGTCCATTTCGGCTATCAATTACAGTCGGTGAAAACTCAATAAAATAAACGGTTGGTGGGATAAATCCCAATTCCAACAAAATAAACGGTTGGTAGAATAAAATTCAAATTCAATAAAATAAACGGTTGGCGGGATAAAACCCAAATCTAATAAAATAAATAGTTTGTAGGATAAAATTCAACCCCAACAAAATAAATGGTTGGTGGGATAAAATCCAAACCCAACAAATAAATGGTTGGTGGGATGAAACCCAATCCCAACAAAATAAACGGAGCAATAAAAATGCATTCCGATTAAAAGAAAAGCTGTGAAGCGATTTTTGCTATTTTTCTAAATAATTATTGAACTCACTTATAGAATTAGATATCACTTTTATGAAAAATTTGCCCTAATATAGATCAGACTCAGCTAAATAAGTGCTGTTCTTTCTCTCCCTTTAAGAAGGCATGCGTAATCCAATCTTGCAAAGAAAACGAAAACAACTGTGATAAAATATAATGCCACCACCGTGTCATCCCTCGAGTCTTGAGAACCATGTAAAAATGAGTTTTTAGATGTTGAAAAAAAAACAGTTTAATTTAGAAATGTTGTGCAACTTGTTCTTGATATGCTAGTATCTTTACTTAGCCAACCATGTTTATACCATGAGACATGCATGTCTATATACCAATTACGATAAATTGCGGGGATGGTCTCTTGGCAAAACATGTAAAAATTTTAAACTAGATTATTAATGCAACGAAACAAGAATAGAGTAAAAATTATTTTCAATGAGAAAACGATTCTTATAAAGTTTATTAAAAGTGATTTGGAGACTCAGATATAAATTTGAACGGTCAGTCTATGATGAGAGAAACGTCATTTATGATCCCTTCTGATATCATTTTTTTGAAATTTAGTGTTGTCAAAAGAGTTTCAGTATAAAGAGAAACCCAAATGAATATAATCACCAACTATTCAACAATCGACTCTCTGTTTTTCATTCACGGCTCTCTTTGTGCTTCAAAACCCTACCTTAGTGCCTTTTCGGATTTTCATTAAAGTTGCCCCTACCCATTTTCTTTTTCTTTTTTTTTTGCTTTCTCTTTCTTCTCTTTTTTTTTTCTTTTTTTTTTGAAGAGGCGCCCTTTTGGGTTTTCACATAATGAATAAATTTAATGACAACCTCTATCAATTCAAAAATAAGTTTTAAAATTGATGGCATCAGTGAGACAATTCTTCCCTTGCAAAATTGGTGAAAGTGTATTTACATCATCTGTCAATTGATTAAAAAATTTTCCCTCAAAATACTACAAAAGGGGAGGTTGATAACATTTTACTTTTGTAATGGGGTTCGGTGAGGTGTAAAGAAAAGGTTAGGGTTTGAAGCTATATTACAAAATGGGTTTGAAAATTTCGAGATCGCAATTTTTCAAAATTTGCTCCAATGTAAGGCTGATAAGAACTAAAATTTGCCCCGGTTTAATTCTAATTGGGTATCTCTTTTCTTCTCTTTTGCGCTCACTCACTCTTTTTCTATTTTTTTTTCTTCTTTTTTTTGTTTTTGAAAATAGAAACAAAGAAATAAAAATTTACCCCAATGTAGGGCTTGCAATCTTCAAAGGACTACCAAGCAAAAAGAATAAGTTATTCTGAGAGGTCAAAGAAAAAAAATAAAGATAAAATGTCCAAATGAAAAGGGAAGGAAGGACTGACTTGAACCCCTCTTTTGTAGTAATTTCAAAAGAAAATTTTCATAATCAATTGAAATTTTTTTTGCACATGTCTGAATTGATAGGTTGAGAAAAAATTTGTCCATCCATCTCTATGAGAATAAGCGCTCCTCCAAGTAGCACTTTTTAACAATGAATGGTCCTTGCCAAGCTGGAGCAAACTTTCCTTTAGCCTCCGCTTGAACCGGAAGTATTCACTTCAAAACCTCATCTCTCACTTCAAACAAGCGAGATTTGTCTTTCTTGTTATGAACATGAGTCATTCATTGTTGGTAATATTGCCTATGACAAATGGCATTCAACTCATTTCTATCAATTGGAGATAATAATTCATGGCTTCTTGACCGATTTGGCTTCTTTCAGTTGGGCTTTCATCAAAATGCGCAGGAATGGGATCTTAATTTTGGCAGGTGTTAACATTTCCATTCCAAGCATGAGAGAATAAAATGTTGCCTCAACTTCGAAACACAATTCCAAAATAAAATGCTCCAAAAGTTCAACAACAAAATTTGCAAAATTGGAGGAAAACCCTCCTTTTTTTTTCTCTTTTTTTTTTTTCAAAACTAGTTGCTAAAGTAAGTTCTTCTCAATGGACAAGCTAGTCCTCCACTTTGCAAATGTAGCATTATTGCTCCTTTTTTTATTCATGGTTGAGATTCAAATTTTTAAGATTTTCACTTGCGCTATTTCGCCGATCTCAACCATATTTGTGCTACACAGAGGGAATTTGCCAAAATACAATATGCACTTGAATTTTCACAAAAAAGTTTTTACTTCATTTTGAAAAAAAAGATGCAATTATTACTCATAAAAAGTCTGGTCTTATCGAAGTCGAATTTTAAACAATAGATTCGAAGGTATATTACTTGATTCTTGGGTGAAATCTCACAAATGTATTACAAAAATTTGCCTCAATTTGGGTCTAGGCGAAATCTCACAAATGTATTACAAAAATTTGCCCTAATTTGGGATTGTTTTCATTGTAAAAATTTTGTTTGGATGACTTTCCATTTATTTTGACAAAACAAGAAAACTGTGTTTCCTAAAATTTAAAAAATAATCACATACTAACATGCAATGTGGATTGATGTACAATAGAAATTGCATTCTTCAAATGAAGAAGAAACTTAAATATTGCATTTAAACTTATGTAGAAGACTTCATGATGAATCTCTTAAAACAAGATCAAATTGCAAAAGATCTCTTCCTCACTTTAGAATCTGTGTTTTAGGGAAAATGATCACTTTTTCTCGTTAACTCATCCTTTAGGACCAAACAAGCATATTATTTCTAATTTTCAGGTGGTTAAGAGAAATAATGGTTAAAAATGGTTCTTCAAGATTTGTCTCAATTTTGTGCACATATTGCATCTAACCCATTTAATACCACATATTGGTGATAGCAAATAGTTTATCACTTTTACATTTTATGAAAACTTAGTCAACATATAAGATTTATAGACTTATAATATATGAGTAAAAGAAATAGATAAACACGATGAAATAGGTTATGATCTTGTGATCACGAATGATTGGTAGATCCCTTAGAGGCACGATTTTTATTTCAAGTTGTCATGAAAGATAAGTCAACAATGGACTTTATGAGCTTGTAATGTGGCTTGACAACGATAGCTAAAAGAAACAAGATTTTGAAGGACATTGCACTTAAGATTGCTTTCCTTCCCAAAATTGCCCCAGTTTTGGGATCCAAGATCTTGGATTCTATTTTAACTTTTATCATTAATCACTAGAGGGATTTCAGCATCTTTTCATTTTCTTTTTCTTTTTTTTTTCTTCGCATTTTCCCTTTTTTTCTGTTTCCCTTTTTTTTTTTGCCAATACCGTAATCCCAAATATAAATGATAGAATCGAAAGCTCCTTAACTTTTAGAATATAGATGCCGCTTCTTTTTTTTTTTGAATACTTCATGTCCCTTTCAAAATTTTAGCATCTTTGCTATTTTTGAAAATTCTCAAATCTCCTTCTCTAATGTGGGGTGCGATCATGAGTTCTTTTGAACCGAATCACCAATTTAAACTTAAATGAGGATGCAAAGGATAAATAGTGTTTAGATAGTAGAAATGATGACCACAGTATCATTCTTACTTCACATGACAGCTAAAGTAAAGAATAGCTCATTGGGGAAAATCTATTCTCTTTTGACATTTGAAAATTTTTTCAACATAGGGTTATGTCACTAAGGCTCTTATTTGAAATGAAATTGTATTTTTGATAGTTCAAATGAAAGAACAAATGATAAAATCTCTATAAATAGAAAAACGAACACATAAAGTATCATTCCAAATACTCAAAACAACTAAGAGTAATGACGTTTTTGCTTTCAACTAGATGTAGATTGAATCTGATTAAGATGCATTGGGCCTTTTCAAAGTAAAAATTACCTCATTTTAAAGTGTGTCAATCAAGGTGACTGATTCTGAAGGTTTGATAACATTGAAAAAAATAGCAAAAATAAAAGAGAAAAAGTATTGTGGTTAGTCTTTCAAGACAAATTGACAAGTTTGAGGGACTTCTTTTGATTTCGAGCGCTCTCTAGAGCATGCAAAAATTTTAGAAAGCTAAACACACACTTGTAAATTTCATGCAAGAGATTAGGAATTTCAATTTAGCCTTATTTCTTAAAGTCCATCACAAAGTCTCCCAACGAGCAAATAAATAATGAAATATACATGATTATACAAAACAATGATTGTTTAAATGAAAAAATTTATTATCGCAAATGTTTAAAAAATTTTTTTTGGCTCAACTAGTATACAAATGAGAAAAGAAAATTTTTTTAAAGGGTTCCCTTTCATGCGTACACATACTTTCTCTTTTCTTACTTTAAGACAAAATGTGTTCGAAACAACAAATCAAGGGATTTTTTTTAATGAACAACTATATCATGAAATCTCTTAGACGCTTTAGACTAGCGCTTTTAGTTGGATTCTTCATATTTTTACATTGCAGGATCTATCCAAAAATCAAATAATATTTGTAATTTTTAAAATTTATCAAACCAAAATTGTTATCAGATATAGAAAAAATATTTTACCTTATTGAAACATCTTTTATAAATGCAAAGGAGGGGAAAAAAGAAAAGAAAAATACCCAGAATTAATAAGTAAAATTGTAAAATCGGTATGCATGTCTTATGGGAAAGCCTTTTTATGCTAAAGTTGGCCTAATATGCAAAATGCAATTCTCTAGTGTAGGCACCATACAATAATACTTGATGGATTCGATCAATTTACTAAAATTCGATTGAAAAATAATTTGAAAATTTGGTTAACTGAAATAACAAGAGATATTTGACCTAACAAAATGAGGACAAAATCCGAATGAATTGATTGTTTTGGTTGGCATATGAAAAGATGTTAAAAGTCAATTTTGTGAGAACCTAGAAATTTGCTAATTTATCTAGTTTAACTATATAGTACTTTATTTATTAAGTCATCTATTTGGTTATTTATTAATTTGATGATGATTTTGCCTTAATGCTTTTATTAAATTTTACATGTGAAAATTAATGTGTGGGATAAAATGAAAATTTCTTTTGTAGTGGGGCGTAAAAAGGAACCTTTGGAAAAAAAGGAGGACTTTAGTGCAATAAGAGAGAGAATTCGGACACTTGGAGCTAGAGATCTCTAGAAGGTGATAACTATTAGGATACTTGGAGCTAAAGAACTCTAGAAAGCGACAAGTGTTACCATGGGAGCCAAGGGAGATCTTTGACCAAGTTTTCTTATCATTTAATCTTTCTTTTCTTGCCTTAAAAAAAAAAACCAACCAAAATCAAGAGGAAAGGAGAGAGAGAGGGCCGAGAGCTAAAAAAAAAAGAGAAGAAAAGCTCAACTTTTTTTCCTCCATTTTTGCTTCAAATCTTCCCCAACTTTGGATGATTCTGGGAATCTTGCTTGAGTTTGGAAGAAAGTATTGCTTGGGATGCGTTTTTCTTGCCGTCGGTGCGGCCGTCGTGCCCATGCCTTAGCCAATGCAAGGCAACGGCCGTCGTGCGGCCTAAGGTCCACCGCCTAAGGCATGGCCACGATTCCACACCGATGGCAAGAAAAACACACGACGGTGCCCCTCGTGGCTAGGCGGTGGGCCTTGGGCCGCACGACGGCCGTTGCCTTGTGTTGGCTAAGGCATGGGCACGATGCCACACCGACGGCAAGATAAACGACGGCCGTTGCCTTGCGTTGGCTAAGGCAAGGGCACAATGCCACACCCACGGCAAGATAAACGCACGACGGTGCCCCTCTTGCGACCATACTCCCCCCGGAACCCAAAAACTTTGATTTCTCATAAGGTGCCGGCGGAGTCCTTAAAGTAACATCCGCCGATCCCTGGTCGGCATCGTTTATGGTTGCTTGGGAGCAACTCTTGGAGAAAACTTGGACTTGTTGCTTGATTGAAATTGCTAGGAGAGGTATTGCCTTGAAACCCTCTTTTTTCTTCAAATTTCTGGTAGACTTGTAGTTAGAAAAATTGAATCTTTGATGGGGTTGTTGATGGGTTTCGCTGAAACCTTGATTTAAGTAGATGACTTGAGGAAAATTCCTTATATTTTCATGGCAAGTTAGGTAGATGACTTGAGATTCATTCTTGTGCTTTTATTGTAACGCCCCACTTTTTCTTAAGGCGAACCAAAGGGTATCGGCGGGACGCCTGCCTAACTCTCGCCAGGACTCGATACAAATCCAATTCAAACTCAAGGATAAATAACCAAATAATAAAAGTCGAATGAGGAAAAGTCGCTTCCTTAATGGAACATTCAAACCTTACATCGTAAGTTATCAAAAGTACATCAACTTTCCTCAAAATATACAACCTCCAAAAGTCGTCTCATCAATTACATCCAAACTTCTAATCAAAAGGGCCATCTAGTCGGCCTCTCCATAATTCTTTCCATTTCAGCTCCTGTTAAGGAAAACAAAACTAATGGGGTGAGTGAAACGCTCAGTGAGGCCAAGAAAAACATGCAAACACATAGTTCAAATAACAATAGCACTTATACGAGGAATAAAGTTATAACATTCAAGTAATTCACAATTTGAAATAAAACATACTCAATAAGGATGCAGGAGCTCTCAGGAGATAGGTTCCACTTGCTGATGATATACCTTCGCGTGATGACACTCTATCAACCGGATAGGTATATTTAGTCCGTAGAACACCACTTTACTTCACAAATCCCGTTCACCTTTATACCCTCTATTCCGGGCCCGCTCATCATTTTAAAAGGCGACACTACTCGAGTATGCCAAGCGAGATTTCTCAAATAGATCAAGCTTTATGAATATCTTATAGTTCACCAAGCTTCTCGACCAAGCCTATACCGGCTCGAGTCACAAGGTTAGCATGTGAATTTGGGCGTCCCCTGAATACTTATATAAGTCGAATATGAATATAAGTCGATGAGACAATGCTCCAATCGACGATTTCAAATACGAATTACAAATGCAAATCACAACTACAACACTTTTCACGAGTCGAATATCGATTCACATAGCAAAATTCGAATATAATTTCATGTGAAAGAGAACGAGTGCGATAAAGTACACACTTGTCTCGATGATTCCAAATCACATAATTGGCAAGAAGCAATTCACATGCTTAACAACGAATCATACACTAGACACTCGCCGATTCAAAATAAGTGAGTAAACAAAGCTTTAGGTGTCCGCATCAAGATTCCCTTCGAAATCTCCTTGAGCATCTGAAGAAATAGTGGCTAAACGTCACTCACATATATTCACGACCACGTAACATATAAGGAAGAAAGTATATTCACTTAAAAATTTAAGACAATGTCTTAGAAGAGCTTTAATTCCCTCAAAAATCGAGATTCAAAAGCAAGGAATTAAGGTAACAAGAGAAACTTGTAACATTCATGAAACCAAGTTCAAAATGATCCATCAATATCGAAGAAAGTGAAAAGTTCTCAAAAGTCCTTTTCCCATGGAATTAGAAATTTTCAGCTTTGCGTGACGATCTTTGGAAAATCGGATCTTGAGTTTAGTATGTCCAAAAATAGAAAACTTTATACCGTTGGAAACTCGATTCAGGACACTAAAAGTTTCTAAAAGACACTTTTCCAAGATTCCAAACCCAAGCATTCATTTTTCAGTTCAAAGTTGCTAATTCAAGAAGGTAAGACAGAACCAGTCTTGGTTTTCGGCGATGTTTGGAAATTCGGCAAAATTCACAGAAAGTGAATCAGCCTTTGAAATTTGTAACACAATGAGAGTTCCATACAAAGTTTCAAATACAACAAACAGAACTAAATTTGGAGTCTTGAACATCAATATATAACAGTTTAAATTCGGTTCATTTTCACGGCCTGTTCAGTAAATTTCCAGATTTGAAGATAGGGGTGTGAATCGAAATCGAAATCGGTAATTCAGAACTTTGAAATCGAAATTTTTTGGAATTTTGGTATCAAAATTTTCGATTGATTTCGATTTCGAATTCACCAATTTCGAATTCGAATTCGTTCCGAATTCAATTCGGAATTTGGTAAATTCCGATTTCACCGAATTCATGAATATAAAAATTATTATTATTATTATATAAATATTATATTACATATATATAAAAAAATATTATATATATATGTGTGTGAAAACAAAATTGAAATCGAAATAGGAATTCCGATTTCACCGAATTTATGAATATAAAAATTATTATTATAATATAAATGTTATATTATATATTATATATATATGAAATACATATTTGAAATCGAAATAAAATTCTGATTTTGATTTCGAATTGTGAATTCGAAATCGAAATTTCCGATTTGAAAAATCTCGTTACCGAATTCGAAATCGAAATTTCGATTTTCATTCCGAAATATCGAATTCGAATTCAGTCGGTAAATCGGAATTTTTTGATTTTGCACACCCCTATTTGAAGAGCAATCTTTGGGGCACTATTTGAGTATCGAAATGGTATTGAAATTACACCAAATTTGGTATACTTAAACTTCCTTATATGGACGACTTCCCTATCAAAATTCAGGTAAAAAATCATACGGGAAGACAGTTAACAAAATGACCAAAATTTGGGAAATTTTCAAAGCTAATTTGCCAACTCAACCCTTTCTTTCTTTTCAAAAGTTTGGTACAATGAAATCAGCCCCAACTCGCTCCATTTTTGAGACAAAGGTTTCAGAAACATTTAATAAGCAATTGATGGGTAATTGACATCAAAATTTTTGAAACAACACATCCCAAAATAAACCTGACTATTCAGTCAGTAAGAAGGGAAAAACTTTCCAGTTTCCAACCTTGTTGCACTTTCGAAATTAGACCACATCTCACTCAATACAAGCTCAAATTAAGAATGGTTTATGGCGTTCGAAACTAGATTCAAAATGCCACAATTCATCAGAAGGAATCATTGGAAAAATCTTTTCACAACTGAGAGAACTTCGAGCCACAAAATGCAGCTTCTCAATTTCTCTCGGATAGACAGTCACAGCAGGACAACCAAATTTGCCGAATCACTACGGTTGACTCAAGATGAATTAGCAAGTGATTTTTATACTGTTAGAAAGCTATGAATGTATATTTTAAAATGCCGCAAATAGCACTCAATTTTGACTTTTGTATAATGAGATATGTTCGAACAAAGGATTATTGTTAAGCTGCCCTGATCACCATTTCCAGATTTCTTCCATTTTTGAAAACTCTAGTTTTGTGCAACCAAATAAAATGATTTTTGAAAGGCACTTTGTACACACAATATACAACATATATCCATAAATTTCACAGTCAACCAAGCATCAAAATTTCAAAAATAATATAGAACAACATGCCCAGAAATTCGGCCAGCTTACTCTCGACAAGTTTTCCAACTTTCTCTGCACTTTCTAACCGTAATCATCTCATACAACATATAAACAACCATAATCAAATAATTACACCTCAAGTCAGCTACTTATAATCCACCTCAAGACCGCTAGCCTAGAGATTAAAGCAAGATAAATGGTTTTTCTCAAGTCCTCTAACCTATTTCTTGCTTAGGGTTGTAAACCCATGCGAAACTAACCATGATTCTTAAAGAACATGGAAATATTAGAAGAGTTAAAGGGTTACCTCTAACCCTAGATGAAAAATCAGATTTCTCCACCGAAATTACCCCAAGAAAATCCACAAGATGTTGTCTTTCTCCAAGCTAGAACTAATCTCCAAAGGTTTTGTGAGTTGGGTGAAGATTTTCAAGTGAAATGGAAGCAAAAGTTTGGAGCTTTCTCTTCTTGTTTCTTTTCTTTCTTGGTCGGCTGAAAGAGTGAGGTGAGGGAGAGTTTCTTGGGTCTAAATTTTGTGGAAAAATTGTGTTGAACAAGCTAAGTTAAAGGTGTGCAAAAGTCAACTCTCAAATAGTCACGAATAGTGACGTGCACTAGCACTTTTCTCTCTTGTTTGTTGCACTTGTACACTAAACCTTCGAGGTAACTCCTCTAACACTTTAATTACTCATACTTACGAGTCTAATATTAAAACCTCAAATCTCCAATTAGTCATACCGACACGACTTACAAGAACTTTCGACGCGCGCGATAAAGCGAAATTTAAGGGTAATTCACGCAACTAAAATATAATTAACTAACTCTAGGGCAAATAACTTATAAAATGACTAAATTAAGAATAAAAATAGGAGTCCTCAAATCTCCAAGATCATTGCACTCTTGGATCGAATATTGCCTCAAAAAACGTGTATTCGCTATTTCTTACTAAACGAGTCTCCGAAAAATTAAATTTGCTAACGGGACTTTTTAAAATATAAGTGAGACCTCATTCCATATAAATGAATTTAAAATGGTTGAAATAAATTATTCGGAGAAGATGGTTGAATAATTAAGTAAATAAGCCAATAAAATAAGATAAAATAAGAAAATTTTTGGGTTCTCACATTTATGATGAATGGTTATGGTAGATTTTGGTGTTTTAAAGCTTGATGTTGTAGCTTGTGTGTATATTTCTTGGAAAGCTTGAATATCGGTTGGATTTTACTGCAAATTTTAGTGAAAAACTTCTATTTTGAAAATTTCTTGATGGCCGAAACTTTTGAGTGCTATTAGCCCTTATTTTCAAGAAATTTTGGGGGAAATCTTGCTCCACAAATTATGTTGGACATTAAACTTTGATTGTGAGTTGGATTTGAACCAAAATCATGAGCTTAAGTGGGAAGGTTGAGTTAAGTGTTGCTGAAAATTTTGTTCCACAGGAGGCTTTGAGCAGTCTTGGAAAATCTGTTATATCTTGGTGTAAAAAAATCCAAATTGAGTTCCACTTATTGCATTTGAAACTAGATTCAAAATACTTTATACCATGAAAATTTCAGAATTTGTATCAATTCCTATAAATATCTATGATTTTTCAAATTTGACTGAATTTTCACACCTGCTCTGTTTTTGTACTTGATGAAGTAGCAACTTGACACTGGAATTTGACTGATTTATGGAAAGAATCTTGCAAATATGTCTTCTGGGAAATTGTGACCCTTTGAGTCTATTTTCCAATGGTAAGAAACTTGCGATACAATTTTCAAACGGTGTCGCGCAAAACTAGAGAAAATTCTATTTTCTAAACTTGTTCTTGCTTCCATTTTCAACTTTAAGTTGGAGTTATTCAACCATTTTGATCTTGGTTTATGAGTGAAATTGAGGTTTAAATGAAAGGAAATGAGTTTCTTCAAATCATTTTAGGTCTAACAATTTTCAACTTTGTATTTTGAAAGTCTTGTTCTAATTTCTTCAAACGTTTGACTATAATCGATGCTTTTGTGCTCCAAATGACTTTTGTAACGTTGATTTAGTAAACACATGAGGTTTCTCCTCAATTGCAACAAGAAAATATTATATTTTAATAGGTTATACGGGAATAAAACTTGTAAATTGATGCATGTTCTAAATGACATTTTGAAACCTCAATTTCTTCATGTATTTTGGCTTTGTATTGCTAGTCTTTTAATATAGTATATGACCATAGGACTCGAGAGAGTTCAAGAGGCTGAACCAGGGTTAAAGTGAATGGTTGCAATTGATTGGTGAGTGTTCCAATGCATGTTATTTGAAATGTGAATACCCCGTTCTCTTCTCTTTGAAAGAAGGGGTGCTTCCGGTTCTGTCGGTGTTTGAAACAATTTTGTCTTCTCCATATTACTATTCCTCTAGAGTCAATAATTTTATATGAGGAACTACTGAACTCAATCACTTGCTGCCATTACTCTTCAGCTTTGTGTTGAGGTCTATCCTGTAGAGGAACTTAAATTGGATCAGTGATCGATTTCTAGGTTTCATTGTAAACCTAATTGGTTACTTCCAATTACATAAATCAATAGTTCAAACTGCACTCAAAGGTAGGGGTTGAGAACAAGAATTGAACTCGATGAGATCTAATCTCCCATTGTTCCTCAGTAGCTCAGTGGTGGAGCGGTCAGCGGTTAACCTTATATTCCTATTAATATTTTGAGTACGGGTTTTTTTTTCTGGTCCCGATATTTCACAAGGCAAAAGCAGCCTAAAGGAAAAAAAATCAAAAGCGTGAACTCCTTCTCTCACATGGAAAATGTTCGCTCTATTGTGCTCCTCAAGGAAGAGGAGGTAGCTTTTCGTGCTATAGTTTCATCAACTACTAAAAGGGCTTTCCTTTCATTATCAGAAGTTCTTTCTTCGCACCCTCCTTCTCGTAATCTCACCGCAAGACTTCAGTCCTCTGTCGATGGAACTACTGACCTTACTAAACCTCAATCAACGAACCATCACTATAAACTATTCTCTCCCTATAAGATGAAGCTGTCTCAGAGCTCAATCATAGTACACCGAAAGATAGACAGATATCATTAGGAAAAGCCATGAGCCCTCTCTAGCGTTAGATAAATAGGCATTCTTTGAATTATCCTTTTTCTTCTTCACTTTCCTCCCCCTCATCTGGATCTGTTGATGAGTGGGATACTCCCCTATCTTTTATAGACCAGTAAGATTAAGTTAGTTTTTAAGGATATGTTGTCGGTTAGCTACTGCGATTACGGACAAGTAGGGAATGTCGGGCTCTGTTCCCAATATGCCTATGATGTAGCACCCGGCGGGCTGTTAGCTAGTGTATATCATTTTACGAGAATAGAGTATGGTGTGGATCAACCAGAAGAGGTATGCATAAAAGTATTTGTCTCAAGGAGGAATCCTAGGATTCCGTCTGTCTTCTGAGTTTGGAAAAGTGTGGATTTTCAAGAATGAGAAGCTCATCCTCTTCTTCATAAATGATCCGCTTGCCCCAAAATGGCCTGGAAAAGCCTTGCCATATAGGTCATTCTATTTTTGCATATGGTCAGGATCCCGTCTACTCAGAAATGAAATGATCGTTGGTGAAATAGCGTATAGGTTTGGGTGGGATGATACGAAATAGAGCAGTTGCCAATTGGCATGCGAAACCGATAAGGAACTTTTTACTAAAATTCCTGTGTGAAAGAGTCCAAATGATTTAGCATTTTAGCATAGAGAGAGGACTTTTGGGTGAACGAATGATTTTAGATGCAGCGACCATGGCCTTATTTTACGTAATTTCGTATATGGATTCTGACGAGTGAATTTCATCCATTTACTATTTACTAATAGATAAAGGATAGGAACCTACCCATCAGAAGAGGTTTGAACTAGAAGACGAAAAAAAATAAGAAGATGCCCTATTTTTTAAAGGTATAGGTTTAGGAAAATGGGTTTTATAGGGGTGTGAAGACTTGATTGAGAGGTTTTTGGTAGGACACTACTTACCAAGGCTTCGTAGGAAAGAGGCCTTGGAAAAGTGGAATTCATTCTGCTCCGAAAGAGCCTTGGATAGAAAACCAAAACGAAGAAGAGGTGGGGTCCTGAGCTAAGCCTTGGCTAAACCTTGGAAATCTTAATACAAGAGTCTTTTTCATTGCCTCATGTTTGTTACTTCCAAGTAAGAAATAATTAAAAGAGTATCGCTCTTCGATTCAAGGACATTAGCCCAGGGATTATCTAAAGTTGACTTCCCTAAAGCTTAGTGGCAAGTGGGATCTTAGCCTTAGTTAACCAAAGGTGTACTTCCAGGTTTACTCCCAATTGAGTTAGTAGAGGTACAAAGCGAAGGCATATAGTCTAAGATAGAGGGGGATAGCGCACTAGTTGTTTCCTAGGCATAGGACTCTCTTTTATTCATCGTGGTATAGAGAGAGAACAGAGCAACAAGGGGGGCTAACTTGAATAAAATTCTATATCTGTCACTATTCGGATCTATCTTATCCTTCTCTTTCACCATTGGAGCACGAAGGCTATCTTTCTATTTCTTTCTAAATGGCTGAATGCAGATAGAGCCACTACTGAAAGGTATATCCTCAAAGCCGATTAAAGTCCAAAAGTTTCCGGGGTAAAGCACGTGGAGTTTTAAAAGTATATCTATTTTTTAGGGGCTAGCTAGCAGAACTGCATGGAACCTAAAAGCTATGGCAGTTAGTAAGCTTAACTATAGAATGTGAGGATGTTCCCGAAGGGCAAAGAAAGAAGGAATTATTCAGTGGTAGCATTAAGCTCGGCTGAAGAACTGTATTTGCTCTCTTTGCTCGTTCATGCAATGAACAGCCATTGAAGATTCAAACTATTACAAGTCGAAGAGATAGATTTGAGGTGGAAGGCCTATTCTATTGTTATTTGAATTTCCCTTGGATGAAACTTGAATAGTAGGTGCTTTCAATCCCAAATTTCGGCTTTGATGCTGATGCTGACGATCGGGTTGGCATAGTCTTTATTCCTCAAGCAAGAGATGCTAGTAGCCGGGGGTAACCCATTGGAAAGGCAGTTGAAGCTACTTCTTATGAGCTCATTGAGATGTAATCTTTTTTTTTCACTTTATTTAATAAAAAAGAGATTTTTTTGCAGCTACTGAATGAAAGAGCACCTCTTACTAAGAAAAATCCCCTGCTGCAACGGTTTAGCTTTGAGACATAGCCTTTCTTCCACCATGCGCATGGCATTATGTCGTCAACCGACATGTTTTGGTAAGGCTATGGGTCCCTCATACTCTTTTACGCATTACATTTGCTACGATTGGGACTATCTGGAATACGTCCCGATTCCTGTGCCAAACAGCTGGAATTTACTCTGAGGAGCTTCGTAGTTCAAATGGTGGCATTGCTGGAACGTATTTTGGTGATCCCCGGTGCTCTAAGAGGTCTAGTTGGGATGTATTCCGCATATTCCTACCCATCCTTATTTTCATTATCTGTGAACAGGTACCAGTAATAGTCCGGTGGTGTTCAGAGTGGGGAGTCCATATCTTGACAGATGACGGCCATATTAAAAATGTAGTTTTCATGAAGTACAGATAGGATTCGAACCTGCAATCTTCAGGAGAGTGACCAGATGAGTCTATCGATTACTTTACCACACCAAGATTCAGGATGAGACGCTTAAAGGAAAGGAAACGATGATCTTTTTACCATTGTAGGCGCCCTTCATTGTGAATATAGAGCTTACCATTCCAAGGAGAAAAGGGTCCCTTTCATCATAGACAAATGTGAGATTGACATATAGAGGATAGACCAGACCTTATGCAGCATGGGGCAAAAGCCGAAGAAACAAAGGGAATCGGGCAATCCAGTGGATTACCTTGAACTAATCTTCGTTCCCTACCATAGGGGTGTCTTGTCTACAATATATAGGTTCATGAGGTATGTAATCATAAATTGGAATTGAAGACTAGGTGGTCAGGGATCGTACTATTGAATTAGAGGAAAGAAGCAAGGCAATATGTAAGATTCCAGTTATGGACCCTTGCCAAAAGGAATAGACAGATTAGAAAAGCAACTACAGGAAGAGCATCTATTATATTAGGCCTCAAATGACTTCAAGGCAGTTCCTTAGACTATCCTACTTTTGGCTTCATGTTATTCCTAAAGGTTGTACCTTGATTGGAGGTGTATTTTCTCCCTTTGAAGTATGAACTTACAGACCATCTTAATTTAGCCTAGAACCCTAAGCGCTAACTGAGCCCTGAGTCACTCCCTCATTGGCATTCCCTTTCAATGGCAAGTCACGGGGGATTAGACCGAAGGAATAGAAGGGTCAGGTGCTAGGCTCACTCCACCCTTCCATTATTGGCTTGGGGAACTGACTGACTTAAGACCGTACTTTATGTTACTCTTACTGCCTAACTTCACTGCGAGCTTACAAAAGCCATTAGGTGACCATCTTACCTATGCCCGATAGTCAGTCGTTCGTTTAGAAGCTCGTCGTTCAGGAAACGGTTGACAGACGCCGTTGCCCGTACTTTCGTGAAAGCACCATTGGGTCCGTACTAGCCCTATCTCTCACAAGAGCGACTAAACACAACAATCGAAGCTCGAGTACGCTTTTAGAGATAGAGTTTGGCTTCACACTTTTGACTAAGCCTACATCTCTCTCTTATATAATTCTAATAAAAGCTAATATTGATTTGATATCTAACCACATTTTATAATTAACTTGAATATCAGCTTTTGTTGCGCAATTTTAGCAGCCTACGTACAGTAGGAGCATAGGTAGTTTACTTCGGCTAGACGGTAAGTTCAGGAGGTGAATGGGTCAACACCAAATTTCTGTTTTAAAGGAACCTCTTAACATAGGAAGTTAGAAAGGAACCATTTGATCCACCTTATATGATAGGCTAGTTTAAAGGAAGAAAGGAAATCGCCAGACTGACTCATGTAAAGGCATCAATGAATCTTCGTTTTAAACCTTTGTGGCATTGGTTACAGCTAGCAAAGCTAACCTCTATCCATTGTCGCGCCCCATTTTTTGATAAATAAATAAATGGTTTAAAAAATGTATTTTTTGATTGGAAATTGAATTTTGATTTAAAAGAAAAATGGGTCTAAATGGGGGGTTGAGAATGCGACGATTTGACCCAAAATTATAGTTTAAAAAGGGTTTTTGAAACAAAAATCGGAGTCGCCACTTGGTAATGAGTTAAGGTGTACCAAGTCACCAAAAAATGAATTTTTAAAGAAAAAATAAGAAAAATAGTAAGAAACCCCTTTTAAACGACTCCTAGTCCACGTAAACCAAAGAAAAAGGTTCGGGAGTCACATTTGACAAAGGGGAAGGCAAGGATAAAATCCAAGGCACCCCTTTGACCTAGCCAAGGCTAGTTGCATGATTTAATCAAAAATTTTCTTGTTTTAACCAAAGAATTTATTACATTTGGATGCACTACATGAATGCAAACCCTAGACCTAGGGGTATTGGGGGAAATTTCTCTTCAAAGGTTGAGTGGTACCAATCACATTAATTGTGAAGCCCAATAACGATCCTTTAAAGAAGTCACGAATAATGCGAGTGGGATGCAAATGAATGGAATGCATGTATGCAATGTGAGGACATGAGTTTGAAAAAGTAAGTAATAAAAAAACAATAAATATGTAAATGAAAATGTGCACGTAAGTGGGCAAGGTATGGTATGTGAAATGATAATATGAAGTGCATGTGTGCAAGTAATGATAAAAGTGTTCGTGTGTAAGTGAAGAAACATAATGGTGCACGTGTGCAAAATGGGAGGAAAAATGAAAGTGTGATGAGGGTATAAAATGGTAAAGTGGATTTAAAAATGCATGAGCCTAGGGAATTCATGCATATTGGGTACGGGAGACCTAAATCGTGACTCAATTTTGCCCTTTTATAGAGGGAATACAAGCGTGCTAAGGCTTAGAAAAAGCCACACTCGTCTATATCCCATATTTAAGGGGACTCTCAAGCAAATGAACCCTATAACTAGCATGAAATGCAAAAATCCTAAAATGGAGGGAAAAGGGGTTCGAGGGGCATGCAAAATGATAAAACTAAAAAGAATGCATGACATGTAATGAACATGCAAACATGTACTATCGAGGAGAAATCCCTAAGGGTCTAGCGTTGGACTAGCCCATTCTATGAATTCCGACTAGCGTTGGACTAGTGGAAACTTACATTCATCCATCACATTCATTCAGGCTATGGAAAGCGAGTAGACATGCCAAACACTCATGAACACGTAGCACATAACATTTAGCATGCTCGACTAGATGCAAGGCCCTAACAAAGCGAGTAACACGTCGCACGTAAGCATGCACAACACATAACGTAATTAAGGCCCTAACTATTACATTATTGGGGGAGAATGCCTACTACAATCTAAAAAGGGGGAATAAGATGGAATAAAACAATTAAATCCCTAACTATTACAAGCCAAGAGGTGTACACATACCCCATAAAGAATAACTTAAATAAAAAGCAAAAGTAAATGAAGTAAATGAAAGGAATTAAAGAAAAACAAGGGAAGCAAGTAGACATGCAATTTTCATGTAGCACGTTAGATCACATAGGGAAAGAGACGAAAAAGATAAAAGAAATTATACCTCCCTTGGAATGGTGTCCAAATGAAAGGAATCACTTATTAATCCTCCAAAATAAAAGAAAAGGTCAAGGGACCAATTTATTTGAGAAATAATTAAAAATTAAAAATATGCAAACACAAACTCACTTGGTCATAAAAACCAAAATATGCAAACACAACTCACTTGGTCATAAAGACCTTAGAATCATGATTTAAGTGCAAATTAAACAAAGCATGGAGGTTAATTGAAGCAAACAAGCAATGAAATTGAAAAATTAAAGTTTCCAAGGACCAAATTGCAAATACTAACAAAGCACTCAAGCCCAATTTAAACATTTTAGGAACTTCAAGGTGGCCAAAAGTAAAGAAAGAACCAAGAAATGGTTCAAATTGCACTTACTCCATGACTCAATTGTAAGAGAATGGAATGTGATTGGGCCTTTGTAACATTACTAGAGACTAGAGGGAGCAAAATGCTAAATTCAGAAATTACTTTCATGCAAAAACATGCAGCCACGTAAAAACTTAGACTTCTGCAACAAAAAAAAAACGAAACATGCTTCCTTTTGTTTTCCATGCATGCATGCACACGAAGCTTTCTTCCTTATTTAGATGATGTTTCTGCAATTCAGCACTTCACAAATCCAGCTTTCAAACACAATCAAATCCAAGCAAAACTACCACACAATCCTCTCACTTTTGCATCATGAAACTTGTAGATTTAAACACCAAAATCAGAGAAAAAGGGATGTGAACATTGGCATAACATTCTGGAAATTTTCCAGCTATCATTTTTCTACCATTGTTGTGTTCATGGTGATGCGATGTTTCCATCCAAACCCAACTAAGTGCAAAAGCAACGACTCCGAGCCCATGTTGCTAACAATTACTCCAATGCAATTACCTATTTCTGACCCATTCCATGATGCAACCAACGTAAAAACATGCAGCAAAGATAAGAAAGAAAAAAAAACTTGTGATGAACATACACATAGTGTACCAACTGAATATCACGGATTTCAAGCCCAAATCGAAAACTTCAACAAACAAAAGGCTTATCAAAACAGCTGCACACTCACGGGTTCTTCTTAAGCATAGCAGGTCACCCCATTTTAAATAGAAAAATGCGAGCTAACACCACAAAAGAAAAAGATAATCACGAAGGAGCAAAGGGAACTCAGTCATGCGACCTTCTGCAAAATCTGGGTTGATGCAACTTTTCTTAATGGTTTGAACTTCAGCAAACAGCTTGTAGTTATTCACCTAAATGTGTTTGTGTGTGCAGAAACTCAGACAAAATCTATCAACTTTGACAACCGAAAGTAAGTGCAAGAAAAATTCAGCTTTTACCCGAAAAACAAAACATTTATTTCTTCTCAACAAACTCACGAGTGCAGTCAGCAAACGCAACAAATGGATAAAAGGGAGGAACTCGTAGCAGGTATGGACATGATACATCAACTAGACGACAAGCAAAACACCAACTTTAAGCAAAAACGAGAACCTCAACAATCAAAACAGCTGAAACGACTATTGCTGCAACAAAAGCCGAGAGTTTCGAGCTTGTTGCAGCAGATTTTTATGCATCAAATCTAAACACAATTTGAACTTCAAGTAACAAAATCACCAAAGGGAAAAAAAAAAACTCACGGGGCACATCCCTTGCAAATTCTAACAAGATCATGCAGTTCATTAAAAAACATGTGGCATTTCTGAATTCATCATCAGTAGGCATCGCATGGCTTAACAAGAAAACTAACCATATCACAAACCCAATCAAACTTCCGAATGAAATGCCAAACAAATCCTTTTACATTTCCTTGTCTAAAAACCCAAAGCTTAAACACAATCCCAGCTCCAGATTTACACAACAAAAAAAAAGAAAAAAGAAATCAGAATAAAGAAAGTATAGCCCTTCCCGCAACTAAGGAAATTTTTGCAACCTCTGAAACTTTGAGTTTTCGGCAACCGTACCCAACAGGCAGATACTAAACCATAATCCGACACAAAAACCATAAAATGAAAGGAATCTATCCCAAAAAAAATCTGGGTTTCTGTCTTTCACAATCCAGCCCAAAGATTCTAAGTACAGGACGATCAAAGCTGCAAGCTTTTCTGCAATTTTGTTCGGCTAAGACACGACCATGCGAGACACTGGTTCATTACCCCAAACTTCAGATTTTTCATTACCCAAACACATGCCATCAAACCCAAGCAAAAGCCATCAATCAACGTTGAAGCAAAACAGAACCAGAAGACAGCAACGGAGAGCAAGTAATAACTATAAAAGATGAAGACAATACCTGGAGTGCGGACACTCAGATGATCTTCCCAAGTATTGAACGCTGAAGATGGGTCCGTCACCTTCCATTTCTGCAATCCCCTAGCCGAGAATCCTTCTTGCCTCGCTCTTCCGTTACCTCTTTCGCTATTTCCTTTTGACTCTCAAGCACATACACTCCCTCTCGCTCTCTCTTCCGCTCTTGTTTTGTTTCTTAGCCCTCTGCTCTCTCACTCTCTACCCCTAGCCACCAGCCCTCTCTATTTTCCAGCCGTCAAAACTCCCAGCAATTGTTACTAACCAACCTCCCCCGCCGTCCTAAGCCTCAGATTTTCTTTAGCCGTCCTAAAACTCTCAGCCCCCAACCCAGTTTTCTGGTTTCTTGTTTAACCCTCAGCCGTCATTCAAAAACCTCCCCCCTGCTGCGGCTGTTTCCTTTTCTATTTATATGAGACACTCTACCCTAAAACCCTCAGTCCTTTCCTCTAAAATTGCAGCCAAAGGGCTGCCCAAGCCCTCCCTTGCAAGCTGCGAAAAAATGCAGCTTGCATGCTATGGCTTCTTTTTTTTTTTTTTTTTTTAAACACTTAATTTAAATAAAAATAATAATAATTCAAACAAACTTAAATTTAAATAAAATGTACAAAATTAATAACCAAAAGATAAAATAAAAATAAAAAGCTAAGATTTTCCTTTTTTCTCTTTTCTTCTTTTTCCTTTTTTTCATTTTTCAATTTTTTCATTTTCATTTTTAAATAATGAAACTAAATCTAAAACAACTAAAACATATTTTTTTGAACGCTTTTCTTTTTTTTCTTTGAGAAATTCTACGCTAAAATGGCTAAAATAACTAAAACTAAAAGTAAATAAAACTAATTGTGACAAATAAAAATATAACAAATAAAAAAATGAATAGTAAATAAATAAATAATAAAACACCAAAAATTTGGTGTCTACAGTTTGCCCCTCTTTGTCTGAGTTTTGGAAAAACTTGAGACAAAGAAGTAGACACCAAATACTTATCTGTGTTATTTGGCTGTGAACGACTCGAACGATGGGGACTGACCCCTGACAGGAAATTTTAAAATCGGGACTGACCCGAGACAGAAATTTAAACGGGACTGGCCCGAACAGGAATTTAAACGGGACTGACCCGAACAGAAATTTAAATGGGACTGACCCGAACAAGAATTTAAAACGGGACTGACCCGAACAGAAATTTAAAACGGGACTGACCCGAACAAGAATTTAAAATGGGACTGACCCGAACAAGAATTTAAAACGGGACTGATCCGAACAGAAATTTAAACGGGACTGACGCGAACAAGAATTTAAAACGGGACTGACCCGAACAAGAATTTAAAAGGGGACTGACCCGAACAAGAATTTAAACGGGACTGACCCGAACAGAATTTAAACGGGACTGACCCGAACAGAAATTAAAATCAGATGAATTGAAGTGAGATGGAGTGTTGGTGGGATTGACCCATGTTTATTGGTGATGCAAATGAAAGAAGTGAAATGAAGTGTTAATGGGACTGACCCATGTTTGTTAGTGATACAAATGAAATGCTCACTAGTGGGACTGACCCACGGCTAGTAACGATACCAAAGGAAGTACTCACTAGTGGGACTGACCCACGGCTAGTGGCTAACGAAAAGAAATGCTCACTGGCGGGACTAACCTCACGCTCCAGTGGCAATGAAAATAAAATGCTTACTGGCGGGACAAACCCAGCTCCAATAGCAATGAAAATGAAATGCTCAGTGGCGGGACAAACCCAGCTCCAATAGCAATGAGAATGAAATGCTCACTGGCGGGACAAACCCAACTCCAGTAGCAATGAAAATGAAATGCTTACTGGCGGGACAAACCCAACTCCAGTAGCAATGATCATGAAATGCTCACTGGCGGGACAAACCTCAGCTCCAGTGGCTATGAAAATGAAAAGCCACTGGCGGGACAAACCACACGCTCCAGTGGCTATGAAAATGAAATGCTCACTGGCGGGACTAACCTCAGCTCCAGTGGCTATGAAAATGAAAAAGCTCACTGGCGGGACAAACCTCAGCTCTCAGCTCCAGTGGCTATGAAAATGAAAAAGCTCACTGGCGGGACAAACCTCAGCTCTAGTGGCTATGATTATGAAATGCTCACTGGCGGGACAAACCTCAGGTCCAGTGGCTATGAACATGAAATGCTCACTGGCGGGACAAACCCAACTCCAATAGCAATGAGAATGAAAAGCTCACTGGCGGGACAAACCTCACGCTCCAGTGGCAATGAAAATAAAATGCTTGACAATCGGACAGTGGGATCAAACCCGAGCCTGCCGTGATGAACTTGATTTGATTTTTTGATTTTTTTTTGAGAGAGACTTGTCGAAAAATTATCCGAACATTTACCCCAGTGTGAAGAATTTAGTCAGTGGGACTAAACCCGGGCCTGCCAAGGTTGGCGGGATAAAATCCGGTCCCAACGAAATATGAACGGTCAGCGGGATAAAATCCGGTCCTGCCGAGGTTGGCGGGATAAAACCCGATCCCAACGAAATAAGCGGTCAGTGGGATAAAACCCGGTCCTGCCGATATTGGCGGATAGAACTCGGTCCCAATGAAATATAAGCGGTCAGCGGGATAAAACCCGGTCCTGCCGATATTGGCGGGATAGAACCCGGTCCCAATGAAATATAAGCGGTCAAGAAATTGAATTTGATTTGTCTAGAAACAAGCAATTAAATTTGATTTTCCAAGAAACAAGAATTTGAACTTGATTTTTGACTTTGGAATTTTTCTGATTTTTCGAGAGAATCTTTTCAAAAATAATTTGCCCCAGTGTGTAGACACCAAATTTTGAATAATTTGTGTGTATCATCTATTTCATGATTTTCATTTTAGATTGCTTGCATTTTAGTTCGTTATTGTACGTTTTGCACTATTAGTTGTTATGATATTTTAGTTTTATTCATTTTCGCCCTTTTAGTTGACCTATTTCATTTGCTTTTTATTCTTATTTACTTTTAGTTTTAGTTTTTAGTTTTAGCTTTTAAGTTTAAGATTAGCATAGAGTTTTTAGAAAAAGAAAAGGAAAACATCAAAAATATGTTTTAGTCATTTTGTTTTTATTCAATGCTTTCTTGGAAAAAAAAGAGAAAAAAGAAAAATCATAAAAAAAGGGAAAAAAAGAGAAAAAAGGAAAATCATAAAAAAAGAAAAAAAAAAGAAGAAAATTGTTCACAAAAATACGTTCAAATTCAATCTTTGGGCACTTTAGTTATTTTTATTAAGTTATTTTGAGAAAAAGAAAATGATAAAAAATGAAAAATTTAAAAATTAAAAAATGGCCATTTTTGTTTAGTTTTTTGTTTAAAATTATTTTTGTTTTGTTATTATTATTATTACCTGGTTTTTGTCAATTTGTTATTATTATTATTTATATTTTATCATTTCTGTATTTATTAAGTTGAAAGTTAAAAAAAAAAAAAAAAAAAGAGGAAACGCATGCAAGCTGCGTTTTGTTGCAGCTTGCAAGGAAGTATTGGGGCAGTCCTTGGTTGCAAATATAGCAGAGGATAGCTGAGGGTTTTAGGGTAGAGGTCCCATATAAATAGCAATAGGATGGACAGCCGCAAAGGGGAGAGGGAGGCTAGGATCGGAAAGAAGGAAAAAGGGGAGAGACTAGTGACGGCTGAGAAAGGATGGAGGGAAACTGAAGGAGAAAGGAGAGGGCTTTCGTGAGGAATAGAGAAACAGCGGCTGGAAGCTAAGAAAAGAGAGAGGAGCTGAGGGTGGAATTAACAACAAGAAAGGGAAAAGAAACAACGGCAAGAGGAAGGAGAGTTGAGAGGTTTTGGGGGGACGGCTGCAAGGAAAAAGAGTGCGTGAGACGGCTGGGAAAAAACAGAGTGAGAGCGGCTAGGTTTTGGCAGAAAAGCTTCGAGAAGAAGAAGGGTAACTAGGTGATGGGCTGAGCAGGGGAAAAAGACCGAGAGGGTGAGATAGAGAATTAGAGAGAGGAGGAGAGGAATCGGGTGCCGTCCTTCCAGGGACAAAGTAGCAACCGGAGCTGCTGCTCTTCATGAAACTTTCACCATGTCACTCCACCATTGTTACCCGTGAACTTCACCATGAGTCAAGAGCAAGAAGAGGCAAAGGGCGGCTGGATTTTGGGGGAGAGTTTTGAGGGAGCCACGGTGCAAGGCTGCGAAGAAACAACGTAAGAAAAGTCTGTCCAAAGCCCTTGCTGGGAAAGGTAACTCATCTTTGTCTTTCAGTTTAGCAAAGTCTCCTTATTTGAAATTCCGGTGATTCCTATGGGAAAGCTTGCAGCTTTTTCTAGTGTTTTTATTCTTGGTTGCGTTTTGGTTTGCTATGGCCGAATCAATAGATCTTTTTCTTTCTCTGTTTTGTTGGGTTTGTGACCTGGGATTGTCAGGGGGAGTAGTTTGAGCTCCTCGGTAATGTTTGCTACCATAGGTGAGTCCAGGAGATAGCCAAAGGTCGAGAGAGAGATGATTCGTTTCTGTCATTCCCTTACATTGTCGTGCATTTCGCAGACCAAGCTTATTCTTTGCCCTTGCATTTCATTGACATATTGTGTGTATGACCACCGCAAGTCCTTTCATCTTTGCTGCATTTCATGCCTTGGTTTTTCATTCAGTTTATGGGGGTTAGATGATCATGCTTAGGCATGCTAAATGACAATAAATTGAAGCTGCAAATTTTGCAGCAGGAACTTGCAAAGCTGTAGACAAAAATCAGAAAAAAGATAGCTTGCTTGTTAGGACGTTAGAAGTTAGAGTCAGCAGCGTCTTTCTTCCTGTTCGATATGTTTTTGCTGGAATTTTCGATCCAAAGCTGTAGTAGACATTCATGTCGAAAGTTTGCTGCAGCCATGTTCGAAACTTTTGGTTTGTTGCAGCTAAGTTCAAAACTTTTGGCTTGTTCGAACCTACTGCTGCAATTTCTGTTGCAGCTATGTTCAATGCTCCAAGTTCATTTTTCATTTGTTGATTTCATACCCAGCTCCCTGTTTGATGCTTGGGGTAAACCATGATGTTTAGTCGATGTTTCCTGTGCATAAGAATGGAGGATGTGGTGATGTTTTCTTGGTTGAAGAAAGTTGCATCAGCTGCCGAATTTGTTGCTGAAAACCTTGCTGCATCTTTCTCTTCTTCCTTCTTTTGCTGTTCAATTTTTATCCTTGATGGTTAGCTTCAATTCATGTTTTAATCTTGCAATGAGGTTGCATGTTTAGTCAATGATTGTTAGTGAAAATCTTGACATTTGGTGAGCATATCCGCATAATGAACTGGAAAGGAATTCATTGCAGAAATGTTGCAGCAAAAGAAACAAGTCTCTTACGTAGCATGCATGGAAAACAATTTCTGAATGTAGCACTTTGACCCCTCAAGTCTCCCCTTAAGCCACTAAGGCCCAGAAACTTTGAAAATTTAATCAATTGGGTCCCTTGGATTTCGCAGCAATGTACTATGGCCCAAGTAATTTGAATACTTAATCAATTTAATCCCTCAAGCTTCTCCATGTTCCACAAAAGCCCAAGCATGTTCTCATTTCTTTACAATTAGGTCCTAAGTTGGGTGTATTTTGAGTCATCATTTGGCCTTTCATTGTTTTTGGGACTTTTGAAGTTTTTAAATTTCTCAATTGGTTTTATTTGATTGATTAATGGTTGCTATTGAGTTTTCAAAATGCATGTTCAAATCATTCATGGACCTTTGTTCATTCTTGGATCTTCGAAATTCCATAATGTTTGGATCTTGTTATTTACTTGGGGAACTTTTTGTGTTTTTAAATGTTTCAATTAGGTTCAATGGATTGAGTAGTGCTTGCTTTTGGGTCTTTAGTAGATGTTACGCTTGTGGATTGGATGATCATGCATTTTGCCTTGGTCTTTAAGTAGTTTTGACTTCATTGAGTTGCAATTGAGGGAAAGTTTGATGTTTTGGTGGATTCAAATTGTTTAGTTTATATCTTATCACTAAATTGGTGCATTAATATTTTGTTTTTGGTGATTTTAGCCTAAATTAGTCTTTTCTTGGGTGACTCTAGCCAAGTTGAGTTTGTTTACTTCCTTAATATCACCAACGGGGAGGTATAATCTCTTTTACCCCTTTTGTTTCTCTCATATGTGGACTAATGTGCTAATTGAAATTTGCATGTCTACTTGCTTTCCTAGCCTCTCCTTATTTCCTTTCAGTTATTTCATTTACTTTTGATTTTTATTAATGGGGTATGTGTACACCTCTTGGCTTGTAATAGATAGGGCGTAGTAAGTAATTTGGTCCATTTTCCCTTTCCCTTTTGTTTTAGTTAGCAAATGTAATGGTTGCATGCCTATGTGTTATATGTTAAATGCTTTATTAGGATTTTGCATCTAGTCAAGCATGCTAAGTGTTATGTGCTACGTGTTTATAAGTGATTCGCATGTCTACTCGCTTTTTATAGTGTGGATGAATGAAATGGATGAATGTACGTCACCACACTAGTCCAACGCTAGTTGTGGCTTCTTTTATCGTTTCCACTAGTCCAACGCTAGTCGGAATTCATAGGATGGGCTAGTCCAATGCTAGACCCAATAGGTTCTTTTTTCCTTTTTCATTAAGTGCATGATCACCACATATCACGCATTTTTCCTTAGTTTATCATTTGGTACATTCCTCAAACCCCTTCCCCTTCACTTTAGGACTTGCATCTCATGCTAGTTAGGGTTCATTTGCGTGAAAATCCCCTCTTGATAAGGGAAACGAGCGAGTGTGGCTACTCGATAGCCTTAGCACGCTAGTTTTACCTTCTAATCCGAGGGAAAATCAAAGTCGAAAAATTAGGCGTCATCCCCGTACCCAATTTGTTGCATTCCCTTAGGGACATACTTTCATTTTTTTCTCACTTCCATGCTCTTTTAATCACCCTTTTTCCCACATTTCTCAATCCATATTTTTCACTATGTTTTACTCATCTTACTCCACAAGTAGAGCTCAAATTTCACATATATATTTATAATCCTATCTTCATTCATTTGCACACACTAATACTTTGATTTTTCATCCAAATTCACACGGGAACTTTCTTTACACATGCGCACACAAACACTTTATTTTTTTACACCATTTCATACATAAATCTTTTCACACACTTGCACACAAAAAACACTTGAATTTTATACAATTTCACACATGCACCTTTTTATACATTCGCACACTTGCACTTACATTTCTTGCATCTTTCATACACTTTCACACTTGCACACTTGCATTTGAGTCACCATTTTGCATCAATCGACCTCTATGAGGTTTCCCTTTACTGGCCGCCACAATTCATGTGGTCTGGGACCAAAAACCTCACGAGAGACATTATAGAATTTAGGATTGCACTTTTTTCGTTTCTGCATTCATGTAGGCATAATCCAACATGCAATACATACCCTGAGTAGAAAGTCAGGAAAGTTAGGGTTAAGTCACGCAACTAGCCTTGGTTAGGTCAAAAGGGTGCCTTGGAGTCTATCCTTGCCTTCCCCTTTGTCAAACGTGACTCCCGAACCTTTTTCTTTGTTTTACGTAGACTAGGAGTCGTTTTTAAAAGGGTTTATTACTACTTGACTTTAAAACTCATTTTTAGGTGACTTGGTACACCTTAAATCATTACCAAGTGGCGACTCCAAACTTTTCATTTCAAAACCCTTTTTAAAACTATTTTTTGGGTCAAATCGTCGCTTTTCAAGTCCCATTGAGACCCATGTCTTTTCAACTCACAAAAAATCATTTTCCAATCACAATTGAATGAAAAACATCTTTCTCAAACCATTTATTTTTCTTATCGAAAAAATGGGGCGCGACAGTTGGCGACTCCACTGGGGACTTCCTAAGTGGGTCCAAGCATTTTGACTTAACCATTCGTTTCCTCTTTCTACCCTTTCTATGCATGGCATGTGGATATTAGGATTGCATTTTTCATTTTTAGGACCTTTTGTCTTATGTACGTAATCAAACCAATCCCTCGACTCACGAATGTATGTTTGAATGAATGTTTACTTTTTATCTCGCGCTTGCATTGCATTTTTGGGAGGTATGGGTCACCCTAGAGCCTTGCATTAGTTCTTGACCCTTCCCCTCCAAACGAGCACTAGCATACGAGCATACGCTTTACTTCTTTTATCCCTTTTATTTTTCTTTAGTGGCTTGTCACGCCACTCCACCCTATTAGGATTAGGTGACCCACTTGGACGTGTGATCACGACACGATGTGTGTGTAGCACGATCCGATGGGTCACTCAATCTTCCGCTTTAAGCTATGGGTTGATAGCCTTTAGCTTTTAGTCGAAGGTTGAGGATTTGGATAGATTCACTCAAACACGTAGCCGTGACACGATGTGTGCGTAGCGGTGTTTGGGGAATCGCTCGAGCCACCGACAAAGAACCTTGGGATTGATGACCCTTGGTTTCTAAGTCTGAAGGCTCGGGGACCTGAGCTTATCGAGTCTAGATGCATTAGCGAACCCCAGCCTCATGCATCCATTTTAGAATTGCCTTAGGGTAGAGTCGGCCTTATCCTGAGCTAGGGACACTATTCACGAGGGGAGGGGTCCAACCCCTTTCTCCCTTTTCTTGCTTTATTTCTTTGTATTGATTTCGTTGCTACAATGTGTTATGTGTATTTATCTGGCTGAACTAACTTTTCTTGGTTTTATGTCCCCATTGCATTCACAAACCCTATCAAATAAGAGGTCTGGCATGACCTTCTTTTAGAACCTACCCTCGTAGATAGGTTATTGCACGTTTAAAGATTTTGGTATATTGCACTCATAGATTTTGGTAATTGTGTAAGGCCCAAAAACAACCAATGCAAAGATCATAACCGAAACAATAAGTAAATAAAAAGGAAAGGATTGCAAACCAATTAACTACCCAACTCCTCTTGAGCTTGTAGATTAATTGAAACAAGCTACTTCAAGTTGATGAATTACAATCACTCTTGTGTACAAAGGAAGGTTCACCTCCTCCTTGCCCCAAGCAGCACTCGGTCAAGCCAGGACGTTTTACTATCCCTCAGGACAACCCTCACAGAGCTACACTCATGAAAGATTCACTCACAAATGAAAAGCTTACAATGAACCTCACACCACTAAGACTACAAATATTCTTTTTGGAGTATTTTTTCACTAAAATCTCTCTAGATCTTTTGTATCTTCAGTGTGCCAAAGTTGTTTTAAGTATCTGACCAACCACTATTTATATAGGACCAAGAAAGAGCCTCATTAAAGCTTCCAACGGATAGAAAGTAGCTGAACAGTCAACTAGCCGTTGGTAGTGTCGGACGTCCGATAGCACTGTTTTATGCGTCCGACAGCAGGTAGTGAGTTTGAGAAATTTTCTTCAATTCTTTCGGACGTCCGATAGGCTGGTTTTCTGCGTCCGAAGGTATGATGTAAAACTGAGAATTTTTCTTCAATTCCTTAGGACGTCCGATAGGCTGGTTTTCTGCGTCCGAAGATACTCAATGGTTGTCGGACGTCCGATGCAGTCTTTTTGAGCGTCCGACAGCTTCAGCATACTTTGTCTTCTTCCAATTACACTTGGTCATGGAATCAAATAATTTCATAACTGAAAATATATCTTGAAGAAATATTAGTATCATCCATTTGTTTTGTAAACATCAAAAGATAGGGATCAAGATCAACAATCTCCCCCTTTTTGATGATGACAAAACAATGGATGGAAAGAAACAAAAATAAGTATAAGCTCCCCCTCAATCATTGCAACCAAAACTTTTAAGAGCCAAACTCATAATCTCAGAATAACTCCCCCTTACACATTACATCCATTTCTCCCCCTTTTTGTCATCATAAGAGTAAAAGTCAACTACTATAATCCAGCAACAATAACAGAGAATTCAATATTCCAAGAAAAAATAGAGAAATGACAGCAATCACAGCAAATCATCATGAGATCAGCATTATTCTTTTATCTCTCTTTTTGACATCATATAGATTCAGTAGTATTCAAAAATATCAGCGAAAACTCAAATCAAAATATCAGAAATATCAAAAGAAGAATATTGTGAACAAGAATCACTGAAATGATTAACAAAATCTCCTACTTGTTAAAGTTAGCATCATGTCTAACTATCCACATGTATTTCATGCCTTTTTTTATATTTTTTCTCACATAGCAATCACTTTTCATGTGACCTTTTTGACAACAGAAATTACACATAATCAGGGAATTATTTATATGAACAGATTTAATAAATCTTACTTGTTTTCTCCTATGGATAACAAACTCATTTGCAGCAGAATTTATCTTAAAATGAGGTTTTGATTTATTACTTTGAAAACAGTCCTGTTTTTTATGTTGAAGCAACTCATTTAAATCATCCATTCTTCTTTTCAAATCATCTTGTTCCCTTTTGAACATTTCACAAAAACTTGTTTTTCTATCAAGATCCAAGTGTAAAGCAGTCTCATTTTTTCTGAAGTAATCATTTTCAGTTTTCAACTTTTTGTTTTGTTGAAAAAGATTTGCATTATCTCGAAGCAAAAAACTAATTTTCTGTTTTAACTCCTTGTTTCTAACATAAGATTCTTTCAAACTATCATGCAATTTTATAATGAAAGATTCAAGATCATCATCATTTTCATCATCACTTTCAAATTGAGAGCTAGAAAATGTTACCTCATCATCTCCAATGGCCATAAAAGCCAATTGAGCAGACTCTTCTTCCTCTTCAATTTCACCATCGGAGTTGCATTCATTCCAAGTGAATTGAAATTTGTTTAATCTTGGTTTTCTTCCTTCTTTCTTCTTCATCACTGGACAGTCACTTGCATAGTGTCCAGGCTGTCCACATTCGTAGCATTTGTCCAATTGTTTCTTGTTGAATTCTTGTTTTCCTCTGTACCTTGCGTTTGAAGACTGATTCTGGAATTGATTGCTAGGTCCTCCCCTTCTAAACTTCCTTTTATCCAAGATTCTCTTGAAGCTTTTGTGATGAGAGCAAGATCGTTGTCATCACAATCCGAGTCTTCATCATCCAACAGAGCTTGATCATCTTCACTTTGAGTTGCCTTTAGAGCTATGTTTCTCTTTGCTCTAGCGTCCTCTTCCTCCTGCACTTTAGTTTTCAACTTCAACTCATAAGAAGTTAGTGAGTTAATGAGAGATTCAATAGGCACAGAATTTAAATCCTTAGCCTCCTCTATTGCAGTTACTTTATTTTCCCATTCTTTGCCCAATGCATTGAGAATTTTCCTGTTCTTCTCTCCCAAGGTGTACTCTTTGCCCAACACCTCGAGATCTTTGATCAAGTCATTGAACCTGCAATACATTTTGTCAATATCCTCAAGAGGTTCAATTTTAAATGATTCATACTTTGTGACCAAGATAGCTTTTTTCTGTTCTCTCACGTTGTCACCACCCTCATGGGTTTCTCTTAACTTATCCCATATTTCTTTGGCCGATTTACAGCCTTTTACTCTAATTGATTCATTTGAATCTAAGGCACTATAAAGAACATTCATGGCTTTGGCATTCAATGTGAGATTAGTCCTATCTTGAGCATTCATTTCAGCTCTCGTTTTTGGCCGAAGCAAACCTGTATCTGCATCAAGAAAGTTAGCTTCATGCGGTCCTTCACTCACAATAAACCATAACTCAATATCAATAGATTGTAAAAAAATAATTATCCTTTCTTTCCAGCTAACATAATTGGAGCCACTAAACATGGGAGGCCTAATAACAGATTGCCCCTCAACAAACATAGCATGACTGGTTGTCATCTTTACTCCAAGCCGCTTGAGCTTAATCTCTAGGAGACCAAGCTCTGATACCAATTGTAAGGCCCAAAAACAACCAATGCAAAGATCATAACCGAAACAATAAGTAAATAAAAAGGAAAGGATTGCAAACCAATTAACTACCCAACTCCTCTTGAGCTTGTAGATTAATTGAAACAAGCTACTTCAAGTTGATGAATTACAATCACTCTTGTGTACAAAGGAAGGTTCACCTCCTCCTTGCCCCAAGCAGCACTCGGTCAAGCCAGGACGTTTTACTATCCCTCAGGACAACCCTCACAGAGCTACACTCATGAAAGATTCACTCACAAATGAAAAGCTTACAATGAACCTCACACCACTAAGACTACAAATATTCTTTTTGGAGTATTTTTTCACTAAAATCTCTCTAGATCTTTTGTATCTTCAGTGTGCCAAAGTTGTTTTAAGTATCTGATCAACCACTATTTATATAGGACCAAGAAAGAGCCTCATTAAAGCTTCCAATGGATAGAAAGTAGCTGAACAGTCAACTAGCCGTTGGTAGTGTCGGACGTCCGATAGCACTGTTTTATGCGTCCGACAGCAGGTAGTGAGTTTGAGAAATTTTCTTCAATTCCTTAGGACGTCCGATAGGCTGGTTTTCTGCGTCCGAAGATACTCAATGGTTGTCGGACGTCCGATGCAGTCTTTTTGAGCGTCCGACAGCTTCAGCATACTTTGTCTTCTTCCAATTACACTTGTTCATGGAATCAAATAATTTCATAACTGAAAATATATCTTGAAGAAATATTAGTATCATCCATTTGTTTTGTAAACATCAAAAGATAGGGATCAAGATCAACAAATTGCATAGCATTTTAGGCCTACCCTGGCAAATAAAAGGTTCCTTAGGTCACGTTTCATTTCGAATTGCACATTTTATCGCTCTAATAAACTGGCATCATGCATAAACCATAGAAAGGGAATGCCACATAGGGAATCCCGTGTTTAGGAATAAACCACCTTGTGTCTCGGATACTTAATCCAGTGAGACTTGCACGTTTACATTTTGTACCATCTAAAGGGGTAGTGCACAAGGTAAGGTAGGATCCGATCATCTTCATAAGAGTGATTTTTTGGTATATGAGCGTCTAATAATCACTTTTTGGCCATTTTATCAAAATTGGTAAAATTCCCTTGCGTAAAAGGACATTAATTTGAAAAAAATTTACAAATGATTCCTCCTGTTGAGACGATGAATAAATTGAGGCCAAATCGTGATTTTATAAGGCTCATAGACTAATTTTTTGAAACCATCAATGGCCGGCCGATTCAATCGATCCATTTTTGTCAATTCATAATCAATTTTGAATAAACCATCTTTTGACCAATTTACCCTTTTTAGGGTCATTTGGTCGATTTTGAATAAATTGTCAATTCATTTGACCAATTTACCCTTTTTAGGGTCACCTGGTCGATTTTGAATAAATCGTCAATTCATTTGACCAATTTACCCTTTTTAGGGTCACCCGGTCGATTTTGAATAAATCGTCAATTCATTTGACCAATTTACCTTTTTTAGGGTCATTTGACCAATTTACCCATTTTAGGGTCATCCGGTCGATTTTTGAATAAATCTTCTTTTCATTTGGCTAATTCACCCATTTTTAGGACGATCTGGTCAATTTTGAATAAATTTTCGATTTCATTCAATTCATTTGACCAATTTCAATTTTTAGGATGAACCGGTTCATTTTGAATAAAATTCTCAATTCCATTTGATCAAGTTCCTTTTTTTAGGATGATTTGGTCCATTTTGAGTTCCACTCAATTCATTTGACTAGTTTCCCTTTTTAGGGTAATCTGGTCGATTTTAAATAAATGGTCAATTTCATTCAACCCATTTGACCAATCAGGGTTTCAATGTCAATTTTAAATTGGGAAACTTAGTCGATTTTTGAGAAAACCATCCATTGCATCCAGTCATTTGATCAATTAGGGTTTTGACCCGTGATTCACTGAGAAATTTTATCAACAAATTCCATTCTCTTTGATAGGAAGTTCGTCAAGGTCAAACCCATGCGTTTTCGCAAAATCTTGTACCGATCAAAAGTGATCAATCCATTCGGACGTTGACCTCATTTTGACAAAGTGTCCCTCGCCACTCCAATTGACCAAATTTTTCAAAATTATTTTTCACTCAATGAGTTGATCAGATCCATCAGGTATGGTATAGTGCCTACCTCAGAGGATTGCATTTTCATGCTAGGCCTACCCTTGGCACAAAAAGGGTTCCCCCATAGGACATGCATCCGAATTTCCTGGATATCTACTAACTCTTGCCTTTTTCTTTTTCTTTTCTTTATTTTTATTGTAATAACTAGGCAAGGGTTATCTAAAGGCAATTCCTTTCAAAATTCTCAGGTAATATTTAAATATAGCTTCTCGTCGAAGCCCCATCATAACGCGATCCCGTAGTCGAGCCCAGAGGAGTCGTGTAAACATGAGTTCACAACCGGAACAAGCAGATAGGTCTACTACTACCGCTCAACCTGAGACTACAAGTTTAGGGGTTCAGTTAACCGAAATGCTTACTAAGTTTGGTGAAATGGCATCTGAGATGGCGGCCCAAAGAAAATTGATTGACGAGCTAATCAGCAGCGGAGTTCAACCTGAACCTATACCCGTCAAGCAGGCTGAGCCAGAATCGTTTGTCATCCCTTCAACTCAAGTCACTGTTACTCCATCATTCCCTATTCCACCCGAGGAAACTTTCGCCTATCCCACCAAAAATTTGCCATACGCTTACCCTCCTAATCTTTCATCTTTTCTTACTCGCAGGCAAGGCCCACAACCCCAAGCTACTTCAAATATACCACCTGAGCCACATACCTTTTATTACCCTGCTGCTGAACCTTTCCTACCAGACCACACTGTTCAAACCAAGCCAGAAATGGGGGAATCTTCCACTCCCGTTGATATGAAGCTGCTCAAGCGCCTTGACCGCTTTGATGAGTTTATGGGGAAAAGTCAGGGGTTGAACAAGCAAGGAGTTTTGGATTACGATGAGCTTTGCCTTTTTCCGAATGTGCGGTTGCCTGAGAGGTTCAAAACCCCTAAATTTAACAAGTATGATAGGACGGGTAATGTCTCTGCCCTCGAATCGCAGTTGGATGCTTTACAAGGACAAAGGAGTAGTGGGAAAAAGCAACAATTCCAAAAGAAAGAGGGGGAAATTGTTTTTGTTTGGGATCGAAACCGTGTCCCAAGATCCAGGCCTAGACAACACCCTACCTATTCAAACCCTTACCCTTACTATTCAAACCTTCATCCTGTTAATCACACCAATACCACTCATCCTCGACCTCGCCCTAAATACACCAACTCGTCTGTAGCCCCTTTTCAAATATCTCAGCCTAACTTCCAACAAGTTCGACTTCGACCTCCCTACAATCAACAATTTTCTCCACCAAACAGACCTACCTACAACTATCCCCAACACACTAAAACCTACAATCAAAGCCGTACCCGAACATTCACCAACCTAGGCAGGCCTCTGGACCAATTGTATGAACAATTAAAGGCTGCCGGTAGAATTGGCATAATTCCCCCTCCAACTTACTCTCATGGCGTCCCTGCCGGATACAATCCTCAGTACACTTGCGCCTATCATTCGGGAGCACCCGGCCACCCAACCACTGATTGTAGAGCACTTAAGCATAAAGTGCAAGACATGATCGAGGCAGGGGAAATAGTGATTAGAGAAGGGCCAGAACAAGGACCAAATGTGGATAAGAACCCCCTGCCAGAGTACGATAATACCATTGGGGTTATTATGGACAATACGGAATTCAAGGAGCCTGCTAAAAACTCATCAAGTGAGGCTGAAGTGTTTGGAAATGACGCAGAATTTCCCGATATCCCTGAGGGATCAATTTCCAATTGGACAGCCGAATTTCTACCCATTCAGAAGGAGTTTCGGTAAACCTAAAGGAGGTTTGTCATTCATGCGAATTCATGAAAAAAAAAAACTTTTGCATCTGTAATTAGCTAATGAAAACATCTTTACTTTGGACCAAAATTTGCGCATGTAAATACTTTTAAGTTTTCATTTCCGTTTGCTTTCAATCAAAGGTTTTATGAAAATGAACAAGTCATTCTTGTCATGTTATTTTGGTCATATTGCTTGTTCATTTGTTTGTTGTATATTTGTTTGCTTATTATTCCAAATTCGTTAATTCTTTCAAATGGCCAAAGATGAAATTATTGGACACTTTGGATATCACTTTTCTGGAATTCAATAATGGCAATCTCTATCTCACTCACGACTTGAGAATTTTGGAACTCAGATATCAAAGCGAGAGTGATAAAGAGAAAGTATTTGATTCTTTTTCAAAAATCTTGAACAAAATGAGGAGAAATTCGAACCAAACCTAGAAGCCATAGCAATTGTTCACATTGGCACTGAGAATGAGGTCAAAAGGCCATAAATCAGCATTCGTTTGGACAAAAGCAGAAAAGGAGATGATTAAGAGTTTGACTATGTGTCAAGGTGTATAGATGGTTGGAAGCAGTCTCGTTCGCAGTAGCAGAAATTCCATCTTTGCACACTCTAATGGGAGTTCAGCCAAGAATGCCGTTTGTCATGAAATGTTACAAACATGCCTGGCCTGAGCCTACAACAAGAAGCTTTATCAGCATACATTTTGAGTAAGGGGGCAAAGCACTCAAGCGAACTTTGCCAATACAAGACAAAGGCAGAGACAAATTCGCTCAAAATCAGAAAGGGCCGTTCGTTGTCCAAAAGGTATTACCTGGCGGAGCACTCATTTTGACGGAAATAGATGGTCAAACATTCCCTCACCCCATCAAATCAGATATGTACAAGAAGATTTTCATTTGATCATGCAAATTTTCCTTAGAAATTCATGCAAATGACGAAATGCAAGTCAGGCCCTCTTCTTTTACATTTAAAGCATTTTATCCCTACTTGTCCCCTTTGCGCCATCAGAATTGACAAATTTTCGTTTGGTAGCCCCTGAGAATTGCAAACCCTACACTGGGCAAATTCATTTTGAAAAAAGATGATCGGAAAGAAAGGCAAAACCTCACACTGGGGCAAATTCATTTTGAAAAAAAGATGATCGGAAAGAAAAGAAAGAACCCCACACTGGGGCAAATTTAGTTTTTGAAGAAAAATGCAAAAGTAAGGAAATGCAATGAAAAATGCAAAGAGAAGAATTCAATCAAATTGGGGCAAATCTTCCTCGGTTTCGTTCAAAAAATTGGAGATAGTCTCAGGATGATGCAATCTCAGGTTATTTCACACCTTTCAGAAATTTTGCTTTCAAGCCTCAACTTTCTTTGAAAAAGCACCCACCTGACTTCATTACAAAAGCCCAAAGTCCTGGCTTTCGTCACTTGTTGTATTTCTATTGGAAAGTTTGCTAATCAACTGGCAGGTGATGTCCATAATGTCTTCGCCTAACCTCATAAGGGAAGAGCATTTTACTGATGCCAGAAATCTTTAACTCATGTTTCTGAGTCAATCATGGTCGAGATAGTTCATTATTTCTTTAGGTGAAAACCCGAAAGGGCGCCTCGAAAAAAGAAAAAGCAAGCAAAAAAGCAAAAAAAAAAAAAAAAAAAAAAAGAAAAAGACAAAACAAAACAAAACAAAAACAAAAAGGGTGGGGGCAACCTTGGTGAAAGCCAGAAAGGGTGCCAAGGCAGGTTTTTGCAACGAGCAAGCACGAGGAGGAACAGCTAGTGACTTGGTTCATTTGGATTTCTTCTCATTTTTGTCATACTTCTGCCAATATTAAATTCCAGAACAAAAATATCCAGAGATTTGAATATGACATCTGTTGGCCAAAACTGTGTTGCTTTGTAAAATATTCTTTTCCAAATACATCTTTTCTCATTTGCTTGTATTTCATGGCATTTTTGGATGTGTTTACATTCTTTGACATATTCATTCCATGCAGAACATAGGAAATCACCTTGCATATATTTTGATTTTTCATGCATCATTCTTTTACTATTGGATTCGGATGAATGATAAACCCTAAGGTTTGTGCAAGAATATGGGATTCAATCATCTATTAAAGTGAGTAAAATGCAACCAAGCTGCTACATGGATTTGGTGACATGGTAAATGCGCACTTTATTGGTCTCCGGAATCGAAAGGTTTCAAAATTACAAATTCAACCAAGGCAGATGCCGCAGCAAAAGTTGGCAAAGGCATCAAAAGACTCATATTTACACGATTCTCAAGGCAAACCGGATCAAATGATGGTGGCAAGTCCATTATTTCCTCTTTTCTTGCAGGAATGCTACATCTACAAATGGAAACAACCACCATCTTTTCTCGCCCAAATTAATGTCAGAAAAAAACTCCCCCAGTGGACAAGGACGAATCAACAGTATTATTGGCAAGTGCAATCAGAAAAAACAATATGTTAAATCAAAATCAGCTATTGTTTCAGCTACAAGGATCAAATCTTCCCTCGATGCAAAACTTTTAGCTGTTCTCAGGTAGAAACTCAACTCATCGTTTTAAATCCCGTGGGTCTATCCCAATTTTACATTTCTGTACGGATCTATCCCGTGGGTCTATCCCAATTTTAAGTTTCTGTCCGGGTCTATCCCAATTTTAAATTTCTGTTCGGGTCTATCCCGTGGGTCTATCCCAATTTTACATTTCTCGTGGGTCTATCCCAATTTTACATTTCTGTTCGGGTCTATCCCGTGGGTCTATCCCAATTTTAAAATTTCCTGTTTGGGGTCAATCCCCATCATTTGAGTAATTCGCAGCCGAAGAATGCAGGTAAGTATTTGGTGTCTACTTCTTTGTCTCAAGTTTTTTCAAAACTCAGACAAAGAGGGGCAAACTGTAGACACCAAATTTTGAATAATTTGTGTGTATCATCTATTTCATGATTTTCATTTTAGATTGCTTGCATTTTAGTTCGTTATTGTACGTTTTGCACTATTAGTTGTTATGATATTTTAGTTTTATTCATTTTCGCCCTTTTAGTTGACCTATTTCATTTGCTTTTTATTCTTATTTATTTTTAGTTTTAGTTTTTAGTTTTAGCTCTTAAGTTTAAGATTAGCATAGAGTTTTTAGAAAAAGAAAAGGAAAACATCAAAAATATGTTTTAGTCATTTTGTTTTTATTCAATGCTTTCTTGGAAAAAAAAGAGAAAAAAGAAAAATCATAAAAAAAGGAAAAAAAAGAGAAAAAAGGAAAATCATAAAAAAAGAAAAAAAAGAAGAAAATTGTTCACAAAAATATGTTCAAATTCAATCTTTGGGCACTTTAGTTATTTTTATTAAGTTATTTTGAGAAAAAGAAAATGATAAAAAATGAAAAATTTAAAAATTAAAAAATGGCCATTTTTGTTTAGTTTTTTGTTTAAAATTATTTTTGTTTTGTTATTATTATTATTACCTGGTTTTTGTCAATTTGTTATTATTATTATTTATATTTTATCATTTCTGTATTTATTAAGTTGAAAGTTAAAAAAAAAAAAAAAGAGGAAACGCATGCAAGCTGCGTTTTGTTGCAGCTTGCAAGGAAGTATTGGGGCAGTCCTTGGTTGCAAATATAGCAGAGGATAGCTGAGGGTTTTAGGGTAGAGGTCCCATATAAATAGCAATAGGATGGACAGCCGCAAAGGGGAGAGGGAGGCTAGGATCGGAAAGAAGGAAAAAGGGGAGAGACTAGTGACGGCTGAGAAAGGATGGAGGGAAACTGAAGGAGAAAGGAGAGGGCTTTCGTGAGGAATAGAGAAACAGCGGCTGGAAAGCTAAGAAAAGAGAGAGGAGCTGAGGGTGGAATTAACAACAAGAAAGGGAAAAGAAACAACGGCAAGAGGAAGGAGAGTTGAGAGGTTTTGGGGGGACGGCTGCAAGGAAAAAAAGTGCGTGAGACGGCTGGGAAAAAACAGAGAGAGAGCGGCTAGGTTTTGGCAGAAAAGCTTCAAGAAGAAGAAGGGTAACTAGGTGATGGGCTGAGCAGGGGAAAAAGACCGAGAGGGTGAGATAGAGAATTAGAGAGAGGAGGAGAGGAATCGGGTGCCGTCCTTCCAGGGACAAAGTAGCAACCGGAGCTGCTGCTCTTCATGAAACTTTCACCATGTCACTCCACCATTGTTACCCGTGAACTTCACCGTGAGTCAAGAGCAAGAAGAGGCAAAGGGCGGCTGGATTTTGGGGGAGAGTTTTGAGGGAGCCACGGTGCAAGGCTGCGAAGAAACAACGTAAGAAAAGTCTGTCCAAAGCCCTTGCTGGGAAAGGTAACTCATCTTTGTCTTTCAGTTTAGCAAAGTCTCCTTATTTGAAAATCCGGTGATTCCTATGGGAAAGCTTGCAGCTTTTTCTAGTGTTTTTATTCTTGGTTGCGTTTTGGTTTGCTATGGCCGAATCAATAGATCTTTTTCTTTCTCTGTTTTGTTGGGTTTGTGACCTGGGATTGTCAGGGGGAGTAGTTTGAGCTCCTCGGTAATGTTTGCTACCATAGGTGAGTCCAGGAGATAGCCAAAGGTCGAGAGAGAGATGATTCGTTTCTGTCATTCCCTTACATTGTCGTGCATTTCGCAGACCAAGCTTATTCTTTGCCCTTGCATTTCATTGACATATTGTGTGTATGACCACCGCAAGTCCTTTCATCTTTGCTGCATTTCATGCCTTGGTTTTTCATTCAGTTTATGGGGGTTAGATGATCATGCTTAGGCATGCTAAATGACAATAAATTGAAGCTGCAAATTTTGCAGCAGGAACTTGCAAAGCTGTAGACAAAAATCAGAAAAAAGATAGCTTGCTTGTTAGGACGTTAGAAGTTAGAGTCAGCAGCGTCTTTCTTCCTGTTCGATATGTTTTTGCTGGAATTTTCGATCCAAAGCTGTAGTAGACATTCATGTCGAAAGTTTGCTGCAGCCATGTTCGAAACTTTTGGTTTGTTGCAGCTAAGTTCAAAACTTTTGGCTTGTTCGAACCTACTGCTGCAATTTCTGTTGCAGCTATGTTCAATGCTCCAAGTTCATTTTTCATTTGTTGATTTCATACCCAGCTCCCTGTTTGATGCTTGGGGTAAACCATGATGTTTAGTCGATGTTTCCTGTGCATAAGAATGGAGGATGTGGTGATGTTTTCTTGGTTGAAGAAAGTTGCATCAGCTGCCGAATTTGTTGCTGAAAACCTTGCTGCATCTTTCTCTTCTTCCTTCTTTTGCTGTTCAATTTTTATCCTTGATGGTTAGCTTCAATTCATGTTTTAATCTTGCAATGAGGTTGCATGTTTAGTCAATGATTGTTAGTGAAAATCTTGACATTTGGTGAGCATATCCGCATAATGAACTGGAAAGGAATTCATTGCAGAAATGTTGCAGCAAAAGAAACAAGTCTCTTACGTAGCATGCATGGAAAACAATTTCTGAATGTAGCACTTTGACCCCTCAAGTCTCCCCTTAAGCCACTAAGGCCCAGAAACTTTGAAAATTTAATCAATTGGGTCCCTTGGATTTCGCAGCAATGTACTATGGCCCAAGTAATTTGAATACTTAATCAATTTAATCCCTCAAGCTTCTCCATGTTCCACAAAAGCCCAAGCATGTTCTCATTTCTTTACAATTAGGTCCTAAGTTGGGTGTATTTTGAGTCATCATTTGGCCTTTCATTGTTTTTGGGACTTTTGAAGTTTTTAAATTTCTCAATTGGTTTTATTTGATTGATTAATGGTTGCTATTGAGTTTTCAAAATGCATGTTCAAATCATTCATGGACCTTTGTTCATTCTTGGATCTTCGAAATTCCATAATGTTTGGATCTTGTTATTTACTTGGGGAACTTTTTGTGTTTTTAAATGTTTCAATTAGGTTCAATGGATTGAGTAGTGCTTGCTTTTGGGTCTTTAGTAGATGTTACGCTTGTGGATTGGATGATCATGCATTTTGCCTTGGTCTTTAAGTAGTTTTGACTTCATTGAGTTGCAATTGAGGGGAAAGTTTGATGTTTTGGTGGATTCAAATTGTTTAGTTTATATCTTATCACTAAATTGGTGCATTAATATTTTGTTTTTGGTGATTTTAGCCTAAATTAGTCTTTTCTTGGGTGACTCTAGCCAAGTTGAGTTTGTTTACTTCCTTAGTATCACCAACGGGGAGGTATAATCTCTTTTACCCCTTTTGTTTCTCTCATATGTGGACTAATGTGCTAATTGAAATTTGCATGTCTACTTGCTTTCCTAGCCTCTCCTTATTTCCTTTCAGTTATTTCATTTACTTTTGATTTTTATTAATGGGGTATGTGTACACCTCTTGGCTTGTAATAGATAGGGCGTAGTAAGTAATTTGGTCCATTTTCCCTTTCCCTTTTGTTTTAGTTAGCAAATGTAATGGTTGCATGCCTATGTGTTATATGTTAAATGCTTTATTAGGATTTTGCATCTAGTCAAGCATGCTAAGTGTTATGTGCTACGTGTTTATAAGTGATTCGCATGTCTACTCGCTTTTTATAGTGTGGATGAATGAAATGGATGAATGTACGTCACCACACTAGTCCAACGCTAGTTGTGGCTTCTTTTATCGTTTCCACTAGTCCAACGCTAGTCGGAATTCATAAGATGGGCTAGTCCAATGCTAGACCCAATAGGTTCTTTTTTCCTTTTTCATTAAGTGCATGATCACCACATATCACGCATTTTTCCTTAGTTTATCATTTGGTATGTTCCTCAAACCCCTTCCCCTTCACTTTAGGACTTGCATCTCATGCTAGTTAGGGTTCATTTGCGTGAAAATCCCCTCTTGATAAGGGAAACGAGCGAGTGTGGCTACTCGATAGCCTTAGCACGCTAGTTTTACCTTCTAATCCGAGGGAAAATCAAAGTCGAAAAATTAGGCGTCATCCCCGTACCCAATTTGTTGCATTCCCTTAGGGACATACTTTCATTTTTTTCTCACTTCCATGCTCTTTTAATCACCCTTTTTCCCACATTTCTCAATCCATATTTTTCACTATGTTTTACTCATCTTACTCTACAAGTAGAGCTCAAATTTCACATATATATTTATAATCCTATCTTCATTCATTTGCACACACTAATACTTTGATTTTTCATCCAAATTCACACGGGAACTTTCTTTACACATGCGCACACAAACACTTTGTTTTTTTACACCATTTCATACATAAATCTTTTCACACACTTGCACACAAAAAACACTTGAATTTTATACAATTTCACACATGCACCTTTTTATACATTCGCACACTTGCACTTACATTTCTTGCATCTTTCATACACTTTCACACTTGCACACTTGCATTTGAGTCACCATTTTGCATCAATCGACCTCTATGAGGTTTCCCTTTACTGGCCGCCACAATTCATGTGGTCTGGGACCAAAAACCTCACGAGAGACATTATAGAATTTAGGATTGCACTTTTTTCGTTTCTGCATTCATGTAGGCATAATCCAACATGCAATACATACCCTGGGTAGAAAGTCAGGAAAGTTAGGGTTAAGTCACGCAACTAGCCTTGGTTAGGTCAAAGGGGTGCCTTGGAGTCTATCCTTGCCTTCCCCTTTGTCAAACGTGACTCCCGAACCATTTTCTTTGTTTTACGTAGACTAGGAGTCGTTTTTAAAAGGGTTTATTACTACTGGACTTTAAAACTCATTTTTAGGTGACTTGGTACACCTTAAATCATTACCAAGTGGCGACTCCAAACTTTTCATTTCAAAACCCTTTTTAAAACTATTTTTTGGGTCAAATCGTCGCTTTTCAAGTCCCATTGAGACCCATGTCTTTTCAACTCACAAAAAATCATTTTCCAATCACAATTGAATGAAAAACATCTTTCTCAAACCATTTATTTTTCTTATCGAAAAAATGGGGCGCGACACAGTGTCGGGTCCATTTTTCCTCTCCTTCTTTTGGCTTTTCTTTGCAATATCGGACTTCCGCCTCACGGGATGCTTCTCGTCATTTTGAATCATGAATACCTGCACAGGGGGCTTAACAAAGCATGACATGCATTCAAATTTCTTATTTGGAAAGAACAGCGTGATTGATTTGACATCCTCAAATGTATTACAAAAATTTTGCCCCGGTGTGGGCTATTTTGCAAAATCTCTCTCATGAAAATTTGCCCTAGTGTAGGCCTATTTAATTGCAAAAAATTTGTTTGAATGACCCTCCATTTATTTGAACAAAGTAAGCTATTGCTTTTCCTAACACATCATGTGAAGAAAATTGAATGTCTTGCTCACACTCATATAGCACATTTCATGTCAAATTATGAAAGATTTCTTCCCCACTTTAGCATCAATGCTTTGGGTGATGGGTCACCATTCCTTATTGGCTCATTTTCAGGAGCAATCCAGTGATCTGATTTTTGAGGGGGTTAAGGGAAATGAGAAAACAAGATTTGTTTGGTTCTTGTGCCCAAAATTATAATTCTTTCAATACCACATCTTAGTGAAAGCAAAGAGTTTGTCACTCTTATTTCTTAAGAAAACTTAGTCCACATATGAGCTTTATAGGCTTGCAACAATATGGGTAGAAGCGATAGCTAAACCTGTGAAAATTGGTTATACCCCTATGATCACAAATGATTGATGGATTTCTTACGAGCATAATCCTCACTTTGGATTGTCATGAAGGAATAAGTCAACGATGGACTTTGTTAGCTTGTAATGTGGCTTGAAACGATAGTTGAAGGATAAGACTTTCAAGGACATTGCACCACAGATCGCATTTTTCCAAAATTGCCCCTATTTTGAACCCGAAGATTCTGAACTTTGTTTGATCACTCAATAGGGACTTCACCATCGAATCTTTTGTATTTCATTTTTCCTTTTTGCTTTTCCGTTTTCTTTTCTTTAATCTGGTGGGTTTTCACATGGTGAGTAGCGTCAATCCCATACCCAGGCAATTCAGAAATACAGCTAAAATTTTCCGGCATCAGAAATTTTCTTGACAGGGCCATTGCAAAGAACAGAAGTCAGGACTTTCGGCTTTTGTAATGGGGTCAGGTGGGGTGTTTAGAAAAGTTAAGGCTTGAAGGCAGATTTCAAGAGTGGTTTGAAGAATCTGAGATTGCATTGTTGCGCCAACCCTATTTTAGGGTTAAATCAGAATTTGCCTCAGTTTATGCTCAATTGAGGCTTTTCTCTTTCATTTTCTTTCTTTTTTTGACTTTTCGGCCTTTTGCCATTCTTTGAAACTTTCACAAAAATTTGCCCCAGTTTATTTTTGAACTGAGGTTCTCTTTTCTCTTTTCTTTTGGATTTTGTTGCTTTATCACTTTTTCACTTCTTGAAATTTTTCCTTTTTTCAACTCAAACTTGCCTCCAGTGTGGGGTTTGCGATTCTCAGGGGTTGCCAAACGAAATAATTTATTCTGATGGCTCAAAAGGGACAACTAGGGATAGAATGTTTGATTGGAAAAGAAGAAGGCCTGACTTTTATTCCGTTCCTTACAATAACTCTGAAAGGAAACTTTCATTAATGGGAAATTTCTGGCATGTATCTGAATTAATTGACTGAGGAAAACTCTTGCTCATTCATATCTATGAAATAAGTGATCCACCGGACAAAACTTGTACTTTTTCCCCTTTTCTTTTCTTTTCAAAATTGAAACCCAAGTAGAATCAAAATTTCCCAATTTGTGGTTCCCTTTCCCCTTTTTCTTTTTCCTTTTTCAAAATTCCCCAATCTCCTTCCCCAATGTGGGGTGCGATCATATGTGCACTCGAAAAGAACCACCAATTTTTTGGCTCAAATGAGGTTGCAAGGGATAAATGGTGTTTAGGTCGTAGAAATGATGGCCAAAGTATCATTCTTACACCTCATGACAATCAGAGTAACGCAATGCTTATTGAAAATCCACTCCCTTTTGATATTTGAAAATTTTCCATGTAGGGTAGTGATCATCAAGGCACTTATTTGAAACGAAATTATTCTTTTAAAGGCTCAAATGGGAGAGCAAATGATAAACTCTGTATAGATAGAGAAAAGACTGCTCAGTATCATTCCAACTTTTCAAAACAAACAAGAATAATGCACATTTTTGCTTTCACTTAGATGTGAATTGAATCGGTTAAATACAATGGATATTTTCAAGCAAAGATTGCCCCAATTTATGATTTATCAATCAATGTGACTGATTTTATTTTGGGGTCAAATGAAGGAGAAAAGGTATCTCATTGGGCCTTTTGAGTGACCCTTTTTTTTTTTTTTTAGCACTCTTATTGGATGACTCGGATCAACAATCTGGTGTACGTAAGGATTTTTGAAAGCAGACACTTGTGAATTTTCAGGCCAGAGGTCGAAAAAATCTCAATTTGGTCTTATTTCTTAAAATTCATCGTGAAATCTCCAATGAGCAAAAGAATGAAATGTACATGAATATACATAAAACAATAATTGTCCAAAACTTTATTACTAGCAAGATTAAAACAAAATTTGTCGTTCAATTATAATACAATGAGAAAAGAGAAACTTGTAAAGAGCTCCTCATATGCACTTTTCATCTCATTTTCTTTTGGAACAAAATGTATTAACAAATCAAATAAACAGAATTTCCCCTTCGGAAATAATTACAAAATCTCTCAGAGGCTTTAGCGTAGAGCTTCCAGATAGATCATTTATATTTTCGTGGCAATGTCTGCCCAAGAATCAAGTAATACTTGTAATTTTCAAACTTTATTGGATCAAAATTATCAGATATAGAAGAATATTTTCGCCTTATTGAAACATTTTTATGAATGCAAGGGAGGGGGGAAACAAAAGAAAAATACCCTGAGTTAGTAAGAAAGAATATAAAATTGACATGCATGTCCTATGGGGGGACCCTTTTTGTGCCAAGGGTAGGCCAAGCATGAAAATGCAATCCTCTAGAATAGGCACTATACCATACCTGATGGACCCGATCAATTGATTGAGTGAAAAATGATTTGAAAAATTTGGCCAATTTGGAGTGAGAAGAGACGTTTGTCAGAATGAGGACCTCGTCCGAAGGGATTGATCACTTTTGATCGATACAAGAATTTGCAAAAATGCACGGGTTTGACCTTGACGAACTTCCTATCGAAGAGATTGAAATTCGTTGACAAATTTTCTCAGTGAAGCACGGGTCAAAACTTCAATTGATCAAATGGCTGGATGCAATGGATGTTTTTTCAAAAAAAAAAATTGACTAGATTTCCCAATTTGGAATTCGACATTGAAACTCTAATTGGTCAAACGGGTTGAATGAAATTTATTTAAAATCGACCGCATTACCCTAAAAAGGGAAACGGGTCAAATGGATTGAGTGAAATTTAAAAACTTACTCGAAATTGACCAAATCATCCTAAAAAAGGAACTTGATCGAATGAAATTGAGAAATTTATTCAAAATGGACCAGATCATCCTAAAATAAAATTGGTCAAATGAATTAAATGAAAATAAAAAATTTATTCAAAATTGACTAGATCGCCCTAGAAGGATAAATTGCTCAAATAGATTGAGCGAGATTTGATTTATTCAAAATCAGCTCGGCTGCTTTAAAAATGGGTAAATTAGCCAAACGAATGAAATTGAATTAATGATTTATTCAAAAATCGACCGGATGACCCTAAAAAGGGTAAATTGGTCAAATGAATTGATGATTTATTCAAAAATTGATCGGATAACCCTAAAAAGGGTAAATTGGTCAGATGAAAGGACGATTTATTCAAAAATTGACCGAATGACCCTAAAAAGGGTAAATTGGTCAAATGAATTGACGATTTATTCAAAATCGACCAGGTGACCCTAAAAAGAGTAAATTGGATGGTTTATTCAAAATTGATTATGAATTAACAAAATGGATCGATTGAATCGTCCGGCCATTGATGGTTTCAAAAAATTAGTCTATGAGCCTTCTAAAATCAAATTTTGGCCTCAATTTATTTATTGTCTCAATAAGAGGAATTATTTGTGAATTTCTTCAAATTAATGTCCTTTACGCAAGGGATTTTTTTACCAATTTTGATAAAATGGCCAAAAAATGATTATTAGACGCTCATATTCCAAAAATCGCTCTTATGAAAATGATCGGATCCTACCTTACCTTGTGCACTACCCCTTTGGATGGTACAAAATGTAAACATGCAAGTCTCGTTGGATTAAGTATCCGAGACACAAGGTGGCTTATCCCTAACACGGGATCCCCTAAATGGCATTCCCTTTCTAGGATTTAATGCATGATGCCATTTATTAAAGCGATGTAAATATGTGACAAATATGGCCTAAAGGACATGAATAATGCATCGGGGGGGGGGGAAAAGGTCTAAAATGAAATGTATTTATTGAAAATTAAGTGTAATGACGGAAGCTTAAACATGTGAGCTATCTAGTGGGTAAGTCACTAAAAGAGTGCCAAAGAGGCCTCTTATTGCTAAGGCACATGAATGCAAGCCAAGAAAACAAAAGAATGGTTAGTGCAATTGATAGTACACATAACATATTGGGAGCAATTGTGACAGCCCCACCTTCCCCTAAGGCGAACCAAAGAGGTTAGCGGACTGCCTGCCCAACTCTCGCCAGGACTAACGGTGCAGTATAAAGCGATCTATCATGTTTTGAAACTTATAACGCGCGCAACCAGGCAAAAGGGCAAAATAACCCAAAATAAAAGAAACGAACTCCAGAGTCGGCCATGAATAGTAACCGACCCTTCCGAAACCCAACCAAGCATTGAAATACATATATAACATAACATTAGCCATTTACAAGCCACAACGGCAAGCCAAAACCATTCACTAAGGAAGTACACATTCGAATTGCCTATCAAAAGGAAATGAACCCGTTATACATTAGGGTTTCACTTTAAGAGCAATACAAACGACATTTACATGCTCAACTCGGCAATTGACTATCCAATCCATTCTCAAAAGTAATTATAACCCTGTAAGGAAAACAAATAACACGGAATGAGCTAAAGCCCAGTGGTATACCACCCAATAAGCAATCAAAGTCATATACGAATGAACTTTCATTTAAAGTGCGCAAATAAGCAATGAAGCAAAACGGCAAAAGGATACGGTCGGCTCTCAAGAGCCCATTTCCACGCTTGCAATCTTGATCCAACCTCATTGACTCTCCGTCAATGTTAAAAGTACCAAACCGTAGACCACCCTTTACTTCCAATCCTTCCACCTAACATACCCCAACCGGGCCTGCACTTCATTTCAGTAGTTTTTTGGTAATACTCGAGTTTACCGGAACCAAGGGTCTCATTACCACAAGGTCCCCCAGTACAGTCCCCGTGGCAATTCAATCTTCACGACCAAACCCTCGCCGGCTCGATCCAATTGACTACCAAACGGGGTTGAGCTCAGTAATGCAGTAAGGCCGTTGGACATCGTCCAAACGACATCAATTCAGTTTCCATGAAATGGAATTCACCAACCAATATATCAAGTTCAGTAATGCAATAAAACGGTAGCCAATCAATGACAATATCAAAAGAGGTGAGGGCGGTCAAGTACACCCTCACCTTAATCAATTCCAATATGCAAGTAAGCCTTCAAGGCATCACATAAACATTTAGCAAAGCCACATAGTAACCATTTAGTGAGTAGTATACTCACCAAGTGAGAAAGTGGTGTTTCATACACCGTGGTCACCAAGACGTCGTGAGCTACCGTCACGCCCTAGAATCACGCAACAAATGCAACGAGACTCGATAACGAGTCATATAGCAATGCTAAACACAACCCCAATAGGGTTTCATATGCATAAATGAGCATAATAGCAAACCAGAAATTAGAAAATGGCCTTAGACTTGGCCCCAAATAGAAAACTGTTTTGCCCTTATTATGCGGTAATGGTGTAAAATTCTCTACGGTTATCGGATGGGGGTGTAAGACCCACCGTTCCGAAGCTATGAAACAGGGCTACAACAATGTAGAAGGTCACTCACTCCAGTTCCTAGCTTAACTAGGTCGAAAATGCCAAATACTATACCAGAATTACCAAAACAGGTTTGCAAATCACACAAAACTGTAATTACTATAACTTAGTCTACACAAGTCCAAATGCTGAAATTCCAAAGGCATATGTTAGCTAAGACATCCAGATACATTTCATCAGAAGACACCAACAACTAAATCCAAACCAATTCCGTCAAAATGGCCAATAACCAGTACAGTTTTTGCATTCTGTCCAAAGCAGAACAGCTACAGTAATTTCGTCATAACTCATTCCACATTAATCCAAATGACCTGAAATTTTACAGGAACCTCAAAAACATCAATACCTACAACTTTCATGTTTTGAGCAAAATCAAATTCGGCCTCTAACCCTATGATCCAAAACCAGACAGAATTGGGGATTTAAGAACCCTAACTTTCCATTTTCCATCCAAATCCAAAATTAGTTGCATTTAGCAACAATTCACACCTACAAGAGTCATTATAGTCCATTGCCAATCATCACAAACAACCACACCATCATAATCCAATTAAACCAGAAAAATCATCATAAAATGGAAAGCTTCACCAAATCACTTCAAACCAAGATTAAAACCAGAAATTTCAGCACTCTTATCACTAATAAGCACAACATAAGCATCATTAGGTATAGTAGGGTGTTTCAAGCTTCACTTACCAAGAACCAAGAGAGAGGAAGATGTTGGGCACCTTAATCTTTCAAACAAAGTTCACCAAACAACTTACTAGCTCTAGAAGGAAGAATTTTATGGAGTGAAAACTAAGTTAAACAAGTGGTTTAGTTGATTTGAGCTAGGAGTTTGCTAGAATGTTGAAGAGTTTTGTCTTTCTTCTTGCTTAGAGAGGGCCGGCCATCAAGGGTGCAAAATGGTGAATTTTGTGCAATTTTTGATATTTAATCCCTTGGTCAAAAAAGTCAAGAAAATGAATAGTGTTTCTTAAAAGCCATCCAATGAGAAGGTGACACTTGTCACCTTCATAAATGCTTTCTTATCTTTCTTTTCTCTTTCACATCAATCATTTCACACACTCTACATATCTCTTAACACCCGATAAATTTTTCACAGTATCCGAAACTTAACCTTATTGGCCGAATTTTTCTGAACTTTTCGCACTAGTGGGTCCCACGTCCAATATATATTCTTAATTTTCTAAAAATTCACCAATGCTAGAAAAATCATCTAAAAACTATAATTGCTCATAAAATCCTCTCAGAAAATATTTCTAAGCCAGAAATGCAAAAATTATGCAATTAAGGGGTAAATAAACCCTAGGAAAATAATTAGGGTTTTACGGGTTCTCACAGCAATTAAGAAAAGAAATACAATAAAAGCCAATAAAAGGGGTCAAACTCCAAGTCTTTTCTTCGGTTATCCGCGTAGCTCTTTTGGCGACTTTGGACAGTTTGGATTCGTTGCCGTATCAACTTAACCTTCTCGTGAGCCTCTTCCATCCACGGAATAGTTGTCGGGTCCAGTGCTTTCTTTTCGCCAACTTCATCCCAGTAAATCGGTGAGCGGCACTTGCGTCCGTAGAGAGTTTCGTACGGAGCCATTTGAATCGATGAATGGAAGCTATTGTTATACGCGAACTCTACTAAGGTCATGTGTTGACCCCAGTTGCCTCCAAAGTCCAGAATGCACGTTCGTAGCATGTCCTCAAGAGTCTGAATTGTCCGCTCTGACTGGCCATCCGTCTGAGGATGATAGGTAGTGCTCAAATTAAGTTTAGTCCCCAGGGTTTCTTGGAACTTCTGCCAAAACCGAGACACAAACCGTGGATCCCGATCGGAGACGATGCTTACAGGAATACCGTGTAGTCTTACAACCTCATCCATGTACAGTCGAGTCAATTTGTCCATTGAATACTTCATGTTCACTGGCAAGAAATGGGCCGATTTGGTTAATCGATCAACGATCACCCAAACGGCATCGTGTCCTCTTTGCGTCCTCGGTAAACCGGATACGAAGTCCATTGTGATGTTTTCCCATTTCCACTCGGGTATCTCCAAGGGTTGTAACAGACCCGATGGCTTTTGATGCTCCGCTTTCACCTGCTGGCAAATGAGGCACTTTTGTACATATTGCGCTATTTCCTTCTTCATATTGTCCCACCAATAGGTTCCTTTCAGGTCTTGATACATCTTGCTGCTACCCCGGATGGATTGTGTACTTAGACCTATGAGCTTCCTCCAGAATTTTTGCTTTCAATGACTCGTCCTTTGGTACCACCATTCGGTTTCGGTACTTCAAAATACCCTCAGGACTCAAATTGAAGTCCGTAGTTTCTCCCTTTTCTACTTTCTCTCTCCACTTCTGAACCGTCACATCTTCTTTTTGTGCCTCTTTAATACGTTCCAGTAGAGTGGAGGTCACCCTTACATTGCTAAATATCACCTTATGACTCCCAAGACAGGGTTTCCACTCACACACGGATTCTAACAAATCCCACTCCTTAATCATTAGCCCTGCCACTTGCACTTTACGACTCAAGGCATCTGCTACCACATTTGCCTTTCCCGGATGGTAATTGATCGTGCAGTCGTAATCTTCCAGGAATTCCATCCATCGCCGTTGTCTCATATTTAATTCTTTCTGGGAGAAAAGATATCTAAGACTCTTGTGATCCGAAAACACTTCAAAGGTCACCCCATATAGGTAGTGCCTCCACTTTTTCAAAGCAAACACAACCGCGGCTAATTCTAGATCGTGAGTCGGGTAGTTCTGCTCGTGAAGCTTCAATTTCCTAGAGGCAAAAGCAATCACATTCCGGTTCTGCATCAAAACGCATCCCAATCCTTCTCGCGACGCGTCTGCATATACTGCAAACCCGTCCACTCCCTTTGGCAAGACCAGTACCGGAGCCATGGTCAATCTTTTCTTTAGTTCCTGAAAACTCGTTTCGCATCGGCCATTCCAGATAAACTGGCCATGCTTCTTTGTCAGGTCAGTTAGAGGTCCTGCCAATTTGGAAAAATCCTTAATGAACCTTCGGTAGTATCCAGCTAGCCCTAGAAAGCTGCGAATCTCCGTGGGGGTTTCTGGCCTTTTCCAATTTGTCACGGCCTCAACCTTTGCCGGATCCACTGAAATGCCTTCGTGGGAGATCACGTGCCCTAGGAATGCCACTTTTTTCAACCAAAACTCGCATTTACTAAACTTGGCGTATAGCTGATGTTCCCTTAACGTCTGCAACACCACTCTCAAATGCTCCTCATGCTCCTCGCGTGACTTAGAGTAGACCAAAATGTCGTCAATGAACACCACGACAAATCGGTCTAGATAGGGTTTAAAAACCCTATGCATTAGGTCCATGAAGGCGGCGGGAGCATTGGTCAGTCCAAAGGGCATAACGGCGAACTCGTAATGCCCGTATCTTGAGTTGAAAGCAGTTTTCGGAATGTCCTCCTTCTTTATCAATAACTGATAGTATCCCTGTCGGAGATCCAACTTGGAGAAGACCACTGCTCCTTGCAGCTGGTCGAACAACTCGTCTATGTGAGGCAGTGGATACTTATTCTTGATGGTCACGTTGTTCAGCCCCCGGTAATCAATGCACATCCTCAACGTTCCATCCTTTTTCTTCACAAATAGGACCGGAGCTCCCCAAGGAGACTCACTCTCGTGAATGAATCCCCGCTCCAAAAGGTCTTGCAATTGCAACTTAAGCTCTTTAAGTTCTGCAGGCGCCATTCGGTAAGGGGTTTTGGAGATAGGTGCGGTTCCAGGTAAAAGATCTATTCGGAATTCTATCTCCCTTTCCGGAGGTAAGGCCACTAACTCATCAGGAAAAACATCCGAAAACTCCCTTACTACGGCCACGTCTTCCACCTTTAACTTATCCGTAGGGGTATTAATTAAAAAGGCCAAAAATCCTTGCGCCCCTCTACTTATCAGTTTCCTAGCTCGAATGCCCGAAATGAGAGCAGATGAGGCTAACCTACCCCTTATATCCAACCTTAAGGTTGCCTCGCCAGGAATGTAAAATTCTACTATTTTCGTTTTACAGTCCAGTTGGGCGTTATATTTGGCTAACCAGTCCATACCCAGAATCACGTCGTACCCTTTAATGGACAAGCTAATCAAGTCCTCTAAAAACCTCCTTTCACCTACCCATACATCACAATCCTTATAAACCATACTAGTCACCAAACGTTGGTTCCCCGTAGGTGTACTAACTTCTAAGTCATATGGTAAACTAGCAGGTTTTATATCGATGCCACACATGAAATCAGGGTTAACAAACGAATGAGTGGCACCAGGATCAATTAAAACTTTGGCAAAGCGGTGGAAAATAGGGATCGTACCTTCCACCATCTCGGAAGACTCTGGGACCTGGTGGGGCTCTAAGGAATATACCCTAGCCGGAACTTTTGGTTTGGATCCGTCTCTCTTGGCCGATCCAGTATTGGTCCTCGACGGTAGTTGACTCCCCTTTCCGTCTTGTTTCAGGACCGGACAAGTAGCTAGTTGATGGTCCGCACTTCCACACCGCAGGCATTTACCCAGTTTCCTCCAGCAATTATCCTCGGTGTGGTTTGTCTTCCCACAGTGCCCACAGGGACCGCGAGGTGCAGAAGCCGAGACACTCTGAACGTTTCCCCTCGGTCCTCGCCCAGCTTGACCACCCCTAAACGGAGTCCCTCTGCCTGATCCGGACTGTCGACCACCACCCATGCCCCGTCCAAATTTGGAGGGAGTGCTCTTCTCACCCTGTCCAGAAGTACTCCCAGGAAAGCCACGCTTCTTGGCCTGGAAGTTTCGGACCTGTAGCCGTGCACTTTCCACTCGTTGGGCTTTTTCCATTGCCTCGCTAAAAGTAGTGATTTGTGCCGCCGTGAGGTCTTTCTGGATCTCAACGTTCAAGCCCTGAATAAAGCGCCTCACCCGTCATTGCTCGGTCATGATTAGTTCAGGCGCGAATTTGGACAGGCGGGTAAACTGACTCTCGTACTCCGCCACAGTCTGAGCCCCTTGCCGGAGCCGGATAAACTCGTCCTCCTTCCTCTCCTGGACTAGAGGAGGGAAAAATTTAGCATTAAATTCTCGGATGAAGTTCACCCAAGTCCACTGTGTCTGCTCCCGCTCCCATTTCTGCCTAATTACGTTCCACCAGGAACGGCCAGCCCCCTCGAGTTGGAACACGGCAAAAGTCACCTGCCGTTCGTCCGGATAGTGTAAAGCCGCGAATATGTCTACCATCTTCTCCAGCCATTTCTCAGCAATATCAGGGTCGGGTCCCCCAATAAACTTTGGCGGAGAAAACTTTTGAAACCGTTCTAGCGCTCTATCTTCACTCTCGACATGATGGCCAGGGTTTCCGGGGTTAGGGTTTGGGTTCTGGCCCTGTTGTTGCACAACTTGTGCGAGTAGGTTGGTCATTTGCTGCATGGCGGCAGCTATTTGTACATTGGGGTCTAATTGCGGTCCAGGGTTAGGTCCAGTAGAGGGTTCCCCCGTTTCCCTAACCGGTGCGGTTTGTCTAGTTCCGCGCCCGCGTCCCCGACCACTTCGTGTTCCTTCCATAGGGTATACTTTGTCTAGGCAAGAGTACTAAACCAAAGCGGTAACAAAACATGTAAGTAACACATAACTTTTCAAATAACACATATTGATGCATTTCAAACAAGATCACAAGCACACATATATACAAGCCAAACATATATTTACAATCAGTTAGTCGAGTACGGCCAAAGCACGTACGTACATACACGATCCTCCCGAGGATAGGCCTATCAAAAGAAATTTACACGTAGCTAACCCTACATCCAAAACGGTTAGCTAAGGCTCTATCCCTATCCCTATGTACATACCAAAACCACCACCTATCCAAAAGAAGCCTCTAAGATCAATGCCTAATCAGTCGCCGGGGTCTGAGACCCAGGCGATGGGGTAGACTCCTCCCCAGCTTCGGCCCCAGCATACGAGACCTCATCACTAGACTCATCGAGTCCGTCGTCGCATAGGTTAAGGATCGCCTCAGCACGACCCCTGACCTTGCGAGCTCGCTTAACCTCACGCTCGCGGGCATCCCTCAATTGATCACATAGGTCATCAACTCGGTCCTCGGCCTCATGCACGTCGTATTCTAACTCCATGATACGTGCGGCTTGCTTCTCGTTGGTTGCCTTAGTCTGTGTCACCTCAGCTTCCAATGTGGCAACCGCAGCTTCAAGCTTAGTATTATCCTTAGCAAACTCCTCACGTTCCTTAGCCACCGCCAACACTAGGACGTTCGGATAGGCGTAGTTGCTACGGCACTCGCACTGTCGAACGCGGCTGGCCGGGCTCCAACGCACCACGGCCCCCTTTTGCCTAAGTTGAAACTTAATTGGCGGCAGCGAGCTACGAGGACGATCTCCTGCCGGGCGGTCACTCGGGTCACCACTCGCATCCATCCTATAGCAAAGGAAGAAATAACATAAATACACTTAATGGACATAAACAATAGAATCCTCAAATCGAGCACTTCTATTACACCCAGGCTAATTCAAACCTAGGCTCTGATACCACCTGCGACAGCCCCACCTTCCCCTAAGGCGAACCAAAGAGGTTAGCGGACTGCCTGCCCAGCTCTCGCCAGGACTAACGGTGCAGTATAAAGCGATCTATCACGTTTTGAAACTTATAACGCGCGCAACCAGGCAAAAGGGCAAAATAACCCAAAATAAAAGAAACGAACTCCAGAGTCGGCCATGAATAGTAACCGACCCGTCCGAAACCCAACCAAGCATCGAAATACATATATAACATAACATTAGCCATTTACAAGCCACAACGGCAAGCCAAAACCATTCACTAAGGAAGTACACATTCGAATTGCCTATCAAAAGGAAATGAACCCATTATACATTAGGGTTTCACTTCAAGAGCAATACAAACGACATTTACATGCTCAACTCGGCAATTGACTATCCAATCCATTCTCAAAAGTAATTATAACCCTGTAAGGAAAACAAATAACACGGAATGAGCTAAAGCCCAGTGGTATACCACCCAATAAGCAATCAAAGTCATATACGAATGAACTTTCATTTAAAGTGCGCAAATAAGCAATGAAGCAAAACGGCAAAAGGATACGGTCGGCTCTCAAGAGCCCATTTCCACGCTTGCAATCTTGATCCAACCTCATTGACTCTCCGTCAATGTTAAAAGTACCAAACCGTAGACCACCCTTTACTTCCAATCCTTCCACCTAACATACCCCAACCGGGCCCGCACTTCATTTCAGTAGTTTTTTGGTAATACTCGAGTTTACCGGAACCAAGGGTCTCATTACCACAAGGTCCCCCAGTACAGTCCCCGTGGGAATTCAATCTTCACGACCAAACCCTCGCCAGCTCGATCCAATTGACTACCAAACGGGGTTGAGCTCAGTAATGCAGTAAGGCCGTTGGACATCAATTCAGTTTCCATGAAATGGAATTCACCAACCAATATATCAAGTTCAGTAATGCAATAAAACGGTAGCCAATCAATGACAATATCAAAAGAGGTGAGGGCGGTCAAGTACACCCTCACCTTAATCAATTCCAATATGCAAGTAAGCCTTCAAGGCATCACATAAACATTTAGCAAAGCCACATAGTAACCATTTAGTGAGTAGTATACTCACCAAGTGAGAAAGTGGTGTTTCATACACCGTGGTCACCAAGACGTCGTGAGCTACCGTCACGCCCTAGAATCACGCAACAAATGCAACGAGACTCGATAACGAGTCATATAGCAATGCTAAACACAACCCCAATAGGGTTTCATATGCATAAATGAGCATAATAGCAAACCAGAAATTAGAAAATGGCCTTAGACTTGGCCCCAAATAGAAAACTGTTTTGCTCTTATTATGCGGTAATGGTGTAAAATTCTCTACGGTTATCGGATGGCGGTGTAAGACCCACCGTTCCGAAGCTATGAAACAGGGCTACAACAATGTAGAAGGTCACTCACTCCAGTTCCTAGCTTAACTAGGTCGAAAATGCCAAATACTATACCAGAATTACCAAAACAGGTTTGCAAATCACACAAAACTGTAATTACTATAACGTAGTCTGTACAAGTCCAAATGCCGAAATTCAAAGGCATATGTTAGCTAAGACATCCAGATACATTTCATCAGAAGACACAAACAACTAAATCCAAATCAATTCCAGTCAAAATGGCCAATAACCAGTACAGTTTTCGCATTCTGTCCAAAGCAGAACAGCTACAGTAATTTCGTCATAACTCATTCCACATTAATCCAAATGACCTGAAATTTTACAGGCACCTCAAACACATCAATACCTACAACTTTCATGTTTTGAGCAAAATCAAATTCGGCCTCTAACCCTATGATCCAAAACCAGACAGAATTGGGGATTTAAGAACCCTAACTTTCCATTTTCCATCCAAATCCAAAATTAGTTGCATTTAGCAACAATTCACACCTACAAGAGTCATTATAGTCCATTGCCAATCATCACAAACAACCACACCATCATAATCCAATTAAACCAAAAAATTCATCATAAAATGGAAAACTTCACCAAATCACTTCAAACCAAGATTAAAACCAGAAATTTCAGCACTCTTATCACTAATAAGCACAACATAAGCATCATTAGGTGTAGTAGGGTGTTTCAAGCTTCACTTACCAAGAACCAAGAGAGAGGAAGATGTTGGGCACCTTAATCCTTCAAACAAAGTTCACCAAACAACTTACTAGCTCTAGAAGGAAGAATTTTATGGAGTGAAAACTAAGTTAAACAAGTGGTTTAGTTGATTTGAGCTAGGAGTTTGCTAGAATGTTGAAGAGTTTTGTCTTTCTTCTTGCTTAGAGAGGGCCGGCCATCAAGGGTGCAAAATGGTGAATTTTGTGCAATTTTTGATATTTAATCCCTTGGTCAAAAAAGTCAAGAAAATGAATAGTGTTTCTTAAAAGCCATCCAATGAGAAGGTGACACTTGTCACTTTCATAAATGCTTTCTTATCTTTCTTTTCTCTTTCACATCAATCATTTCACACACTCTACATATCTCTTAACACCCGATAAATTTTTCACAGTATCCGAAACTTAACCTTATTGGCCGAATTTTTCTGAACTTTTCGCACTAGTGGGTCCCACGTCCAATATATATTCTTAATTTTCTAAAAATTCACCAATGCTAGAAAAATCATCTAAAAACTATAATTGCTCATAAAATCCTCTCAGAAAATATTTCTAAGCCAGAAATGCAAAAATTATGCAATTAAGGGGTAAATAAACCCTAGGAAAATAATTAGGGTTTTACGGGTTCTCACAGCAATTAAGAAAAGAAATACAATAAAAGCCAATAAAAGGGGTGGAACCCCTTCCCTCGTGCCTAATTGTGCTTAAAAGAGGGTGAGGTTGACTCTAACCTAGGAAAATTCTAACATGGATGCATGAGGCTAGGGCTTACTAATGCAACTAGACTCGATAAGGCTTCGGCTCCCAAGCCTTCAGACCTAAAGGCAAAGGGTCATCACTCCCAAGGCCTTCGATCGGTGGCTCGAGTGATCCCTTAGGTAGCGCTATGGGCGCAGTGCACACCATCCGCCTACCCAAGGCAATCAATCCTAATCCTACAAGGCGGTGTGGGATAGCGCCCACGAAAAATAAAATAAAATGGGATAACAATAAGTAAACGTGCACGTATGAAGTGTTCCCTATTTTGAGGGAAGGGGTTGAGAACCATGCGAGGCTCTAAAGGTGACACACACACCCCCCAAATGCAATGCAAGCGCGAGATAAACAAGTAAACATACATCCAATCAACCAATCATACAAGCGTGAGTGAGGGAGTAATTAATACGCGCGAAATGCAAAATCCTAAAAAGGAAAAATGCAACCCTAAAACACCCAAATGTGATATATGAAAAGGTTAAAAGAAGAAAAAGGTTGATTAAATCAAATTTGCTCGGACTCTCAAATGTCCCCAGTGGAGTCGCCAACTGTCGCGCCCCATTTTTTGATAAATAAATAAATGGTTTAAAAAATGTATTTTTTTGATTGGAAATTGAATTTTGATTTAAAAGAAAAATGGGTCTAAATGGGGGGTTGAGAATGCGACGATTTGACCCAAAATTATAGTTTAAAAAGGGTTTTGAAACAAAAATCGGAGTCGCCACTTGGTAATGAATTAAGGTGTACCAAGTCACCAAAAAATGAATTTTTAAAGAAAAAATAGGAAAAATAGTAAGAAACCCCTTTTAAACGACTCCTAGTCCACGTAAACCAAAGAAAAAGGTTCGGGAGTCACATTTGACAAAGGGGAAGGCAAGGATAAAATCCAAGGCACCCCTTTGACCTAGCCAAGGCTAGTTGCATGATTTAATCAAAAATTTTCTTGTTTTAACCAAAGAATTTATTACATTTGGATACACTACATGAATGCAAACCTTAGACCTAGGGGTATTGGGGGAAATTTCTCTTCAAAGGTTGAGTGGTACCAATCACATTAATTGTGAAGCCCAATAACGATCTTTTGAAGAAGTCACGAATAATGCAAGTGGGATGCAAATGAATGGAATGCATGTATGCAATGTGAGGACATGAGTTTGAAAAAGTAAGTAATAAAAAAACAATAAATATGTAAATGAAAATGTGCACGTAAGTGGGCAAGGTATGGTATGTGAAATGATAATATGAAGTGCATGTGTGCAAGTGATGATAAAAGTATTCGTGTGTAAGTGAAGAAACATAATGGTGCACGTGTGCAAAATGGGAGGAAAAATGAAAGTGTGATGAGGGTATAAAATGGTAAAGTGGATTTAAAAATGCATGAGCCTAGGGAATTCATGCATATTGGGTACGGGAGACCTAAATCATGACTCAATTTTGCCCTTTTATAGAGGGAATACAAGCGTGCTAAGGCTTAGAAAAAGCCACACTCATCTATATCCCATATTTAAGGGGACTCTCAAGCAAATGAACCCTATAACTAGCATGAAATGCAAAAATCCTAAAATGGAGGGAAAAGGGGTTCGAGGGGCATGCAAAATGATAAAACAAAAAAGAATGCATGACATGTAATGAACATGCAAACATGTACTATCGAGGGGAAATCCCTAAGGGTCTAGCGTTGGACTAGCCCATTCTATGAATTCCGACTAGCATTGGACTAGTGGAAACTTACATTCATCCATCACATTCATTCAAGCTATGGAAAGCGAGTAGACATGCCAAACACTCATGAACACGTAGCACATAACATTTAGCATGCTCGACTAGATGCAAGACCCTAACAAAGCGAGTAACACGTCGCACGTAAGCATGCACAACACATAAGGTAATTAAGGCCCTAACTATTACATTATTGGGGGAGAAGGCCTACAACAATCTAAAAAGGGGGAATAAGATGGAATAAAACAATTAAATCCCTAACTATTACAAGCCAAGAGGTGTACACATATCCCATAAAGAATAACTTAAATAAAAAGCAAAAGTAAATGAAAGGAATTAAAGAAAAACAAGGGAAGCAAGTAGACATGCAATTTTCATGTAGCACGTTAGATCACATAGGGAAAGAGACGAAAAAGATAAAAGAAGTTATACCTCCCTTGGAATGGTGTCCAAATGAAAGGAATCACTTATTAATCCTCCAAAATAAAAGAAAAGGTCAAGGGACCAATTTATTTGAGAAATAATTAAAAATTAAAAATATGCAAACACAAACTCACTTGGTCATAAAAACCAAAATATGCAAACACAACTCACTTGGTCATAAAGACCTTAAAATCATGATTTAAGTGCAAATTAAACAAAGCATGGAGGTTAATTGAAGCAAACAAGCAATGAAATTGAAAAATTAAAGTTTCCAAGGACCAAATTGCAAATACTAACAAAGCACTCAAGCCCAATTTAAACATTTTAGGAACTTCAAGGGGGCCAAAAGTAAAGAAAGAACCAAGAAATGGTTCAAATTGCACTTACTCCATGACTCAATTGTAAGAGAATGGAATGTGATTGGGCCTTTGTAACATTACTAGAGACTAGAGGGAGCAAAATGCTAAATTCAGAAATTACTTTCATGCAAAAACATGCAGCCACGTAAAAACTTAGACTTCTGCAACAAAAAAAAAAAACGAAACATGCTTCCTTTTGTTTTCCATGCATGCATGCACACGAAGCTTTCTTCCTTATTTAGATGATGTTTCTGCAATTCAGCACTTCACAAATCCAGCTTTCAAACACAATCAAATCCAAGCAAAACTACCACACAATCCTCTCACTTTTGCATCATGAAACTTGTAGATTTAAACACCAAAATCAGAGAAAAAGGGATGTGAACATTGGCATAACATTCTGGAAATTTTCCAGCTATCATTTTTCTACCATTGTTGTGTTCATGGTGATGCGATGTTTCCATCCAAACCCAACTAAGTGCAAAAGCAACGACTCCGAGCCCATGTTGCTAACAATTACTCCAATGCAATTACCTATTTCTGACCCATTCCATGATGCAACCAACGTAAAAACATGCAGCAAAGATAAGAAAGAAAAAAAAACTTGTGATGAACATACACATAGTGTACCAACTGAATATCACGGATTTCAAGCCCAAATCGAAAACTTCAACAAACAAAAGGCTTATCAAAACAGCTGCACACTCACGGGTTCTTCTTAAGCATAGCAGGTCACCCCATTTTAAATAGAAAAATGCGAGCTAACACCACAAAAGAAAAGATAATCACGAAGGAGCAAAGGGAACTCAGTCATGCGACCTTCTGCAAAATCTGGGTTGATGCAACTTTTCTTAATGGTTTGAACTTCAGCAAACAGCTTGTAGTTATTCACCTAAATGTGTTTGTGTGTGCAGAAACTCAGACAAAATCTATCAACTTTGACAACCGAAAGTAAGTGCAAGAAAAATTCAGCTTTTACCCGAAAAACAAAACATTTATTTCTTCTCAACAAACTCACGAGTGCAGTCAGCAAACGCAACAAATGGATAAAAGGGAGGAACTCGTAGCAGGTATGGACATGATACATCAACTAGACGACAAGCAAAACACCAACTTTAAGCAAAAACGAGAACCTCAACAATCAAAACAGCTGAAACGACTATTGCTGCAACAAAAGCCGAGAGTTTCGAGCTTGTTGCAGCAGATTTTTATGCATCAAATCTAAACACAATTTGGACTTCAAGTAACAAAATCACCAAAAGGAAAAAAAAAAACTCACGGGGCACATCCCTTGCAAATTCTAACAAGATCATGCAGTTCATTAAAAAACATGTGGCATTTCTGAATTCATCATCAGTAGGCATCGCATGGCTTAACAAGAAAACTAACCATATCACAAACCCAATCAAACTTCCGAATGAAATGCCAAACAAATCCTTTTACATTTCCTTGTCTAAAAACCCAAAGCTTAAACACAATCCCAGCTCCAGATTTACACAACAAAAAAAAAGAAAAAAGAAATCAGAATAAAGAAAGTATAGCCCTTCCCGCAACTAAGGAAATTTTTGCAACCTCTGAAACTTTGAGTTTTCGGCAACCGTACCCAACAGGCAGATACCAAACCATAATCCGACACAAAAACCATAAAATGAAAGGAATCTATCCCAAAAAAAATCTGGGTTTCCGTCTTTCACAATCCAGCCCAAAGATTCTAAGTACAGGACGATCAAAGCTGCAAGCTTTTCTGCAATTTTGTTCGGCTAAGACACGACCATGCGAGACACTGGTTCATTACCCCAAACTTCAGATTTTTCATTACCCAAACACATGCCATCAAACCCAAGCAAAAGCCATCAATCAACGTTGAAGCAAAACAGAACCAGAAGACAGCAACGGAGAGCAAGTAATAACTATAAAAGATGAAGACAATACCTGGAGTGCGGAAACTCAGATGATCTTCCCAAGTATTGAACGCTGAAGATGGGTCCGTCACCTTCCCTTTCTGCAATCCCCTAGCCGAGAATCCTTCTTGCCTCGCTCTTCCGTTACCTCTTTCGCTATTTCCTTTTGACTCTCAAGCACATACACTCCCTCTCGCTCTCTCTTCCGCTCTTGTTTTGTTTCTTAGCCCTCTGCTCTCTCACTCTCTACCCTTAGCCACCAGCCCTCTCTATTTTCCAGCCGTCAAAACTCCCAGCAATTGTTACTAACCAACCTCCCCCGCCGTCCTAAGCCTCAGATTTTCTTTAGCCGTCCTAAAACTCTCAGCCCCCAACCCAGTTTTCTGGTTTCTTGTTTAACCCTCAGCCGTCATTCAAAAACCTCCCCCCTGCTGCAGCTGTTTCCTTATCTATTTATATGAGACACTCTACCCTAAAACCCTCAGTCCTTTCCTCTAAAATTGCAGCCAAAGGGCTGCCCAAGCCCTCCCTTGCAAGCTGCGAAAAAATGCAGCTTGCATGCTACGGCTTCTTCTTCTTTTTTTTTTTAAACACTTAATTTAAATAAAAATAATAATAATTCAAACAAACTTAAATTTAAATAAAATGTACAAAATTAATAACCAAAAGATAAAATAAAAATAAAAAGCTAAGATTTTCCTTTTTTCTCTTTTCTTCTTTTTCCTTTTTTTCATTTTTCAATTTTTTCATTTTCATTTTTAAATAATGAAACTAAATCTAAAACAACTAAAACATATTTTTTTGAACGCTTTTCTTTTTTTTCTTTGAGAAATTCTACGCTAAAATGGCTAAAATAACTAAAACTAAAAGTAAATAAAACTAATTGTGACAAATAAAAATATAACAAATAAAAAAATGAATAGTAAATAAATAAATAATAAAACACCAAAAATTTGGTGTCTACATCCATAAAGAAGAAGATCCATCTAAATTGAAAATTTCCCACCCGGGCTATCATGAAATCCGTCTATTCGGGGAGCGGGGCCTTCCCTCTCCAATTTCATTCTCGGGGGAAGGCATTTTAGAGCAGAGGATAAAGATTTGCCAGCCTTCTTCTTATTAGCTCACAGCTTCTCCTTCTATGAGAACTGAATTGGTGGGGCAATCTTCCAACCCTGGTCGGTTCTCCTTTTCTGTCTTAATTGTATTGCCTGAGTCTGTTGGAGTCTCTTTCTCTTCTTTTCCGACTAACTACTACTTGGTTTTATCATACCAAACACTTTAACTTGACATTAGGCGTGTAGGACGTCTATCACCTTTGAGTACTTCTGCTAGGTCATTGTTTCAAGGCCAGAGTCGAGTAACTATCTATCCTACTTATTTACCGTTCCCCCTTGCCTTGCCTTGTTGGGTATAGTGGTCAATGTCAAGGCAGGGAATAAGGTCAACTGTAATTGATTTCGAAATTCTTGTTTATTACTCATGCAAACAGTGGTTAGTGAACCCGTACCCATGTACGTATCTCAGTCCCAGGTGAATCTTTAGCGAAGTGTTTCTGTATCTCAGTTCAGTAGTAGATTGGCGAACGGTAGGAGTCTCCCCTGCTGGTGAGTGTAGTGTCAGTGAATACGATGTAAAGTGGGAGCTGCGCCGCTTCAATTCAAGAGGAAACCAGGAAAATCTTAACCTCAACATACCAAGGTCTGGAGTTGAATCCGATCCAAAGGAGAAAGAGTAAGAATCTGAGAATTTTTCGATTTGCAGGAAGAAAAAGAAAGACTGAATTGCAACCTTAATTACAATTACATTACGCAAGCTCCACCACTACCTATCGCGAAAACGTATTCTGCCCCCATCTGGAGTGAATTGTTTTGATAGCGGAAAGGCTGAACTTTACTGAAAAAAGCCCTTTCTTGAAGCTGTCTTTCAAGCATCACTAAAAAAGACTTTTTTTATACTCATCGCGGATGATTGATTCTGGCTTTTTCATAAGACAAGAATGAGGAATAGTCACACCAGACCAAGAAAGGTCAAACAGAAGGTATGTAATCATATTTACTTGACCTCAACCAATAACTGTCACCCCGTAATCCTGTGGATTTGCATTCGATCAATAGGCGGCCCACAAAGATGGCAGTCTTTTCCAATTCTTTCACGATACCTCCCAAGAAAAATCTCGAATTGGAACCCAAATTGGCGGATTAGTGTGAATTTGATTCTTGCTACTGCCATCGTTGTGTATTCTTTTTCCTTTTGTCATTGTAGCAATCTTTCTTAGTGCATCCTTAGGCGAGTAAAGAGAGAATGCTTGGTAGCAGGATAGTAGGAGTTCAGTAGGTAGGCCAGTAGCACGCATGCCAAGGATAGCTGTCCAAGGGTTGATAACCAGTAGAGGAATTAAAGTACAATCTCTCTTACTTAGGTTACCACTTGTCTAATAAGACAAAGTCAAAACAACAACAAGAGGAGGAGAAGGAGCTTTTTTAGTGCTTTATATGTACTTACATAAGTCAAACTCAATTCTTTAAGGTTGGTGAAATCCGATAAGAGATTGGTGACATCCATCTTTGCGTCTTAAAAGAATGAATTTCTCCCTCCGAGTTCATATGGAGTTCTTTTGTCTTATGAGTTTAACCCCAAAAGGGGAACGAAAAGCTATTCAAATTCTTCATTTCCATTGGTGCTTGCTTTGGTGCTGCCAGTGCCCGTCATTCCCGTCAGTACGGTCAATTGCATTAGGTCGTTAAGAAGAGAAACGAAGATCTATGGGAGCGGGAAGCCTGCAAACTGCTTATTCCTCTCCAACTGGTCGTCTTGATTGAAGGGAAGATTAATTGAAAATTACCATACTTCCTTCATCTAGAACTCCTCAGAAAAGGAAAGACTCGAACTCCCGAACTCAACTCTTGTTTCTTCGGTGGGGAGAAGCTCCTAAGAAGGTCGTTGGCATCAACACGATCGGATAGACTTATTGCTCAGTTTTGTGGTATTTCTTTTATACAGCATCCCACTTTTAAAGGTCTGGGCAAAGGAGTTAACTTCTAATGAACTCGGGAATGCTTGTTTAATCGGTGGTTCTGGTTACACCTGTAATAAGAAAAAGAACTCTTTAATCTGGGCAAAACAAACTAGACTAAGAATAACTCATAAGATGCCTACGGAGCAGTAAGCCGTCCAGAAAAGAGACAAAGAAAGACCTCTCAAAAGCCGGTTCTTAGGCAGACGTCCCCAGGTAAGAACAGCTTTTCTCTTATACAGGAAAGCACTACTACCACTTTCTTAGGTGAATACCGGGTTCTTTCACTCCTCAATCTCACTCTTTAGTGAAAGTCTCTATTTCACTTTCAAAAAGCAGTCTACACAAAATTCCCTCTTCGATGCTAAAAATAGGTGTTGTCTCTCTCTAATAAATAGAATCATTCCTATCATATCATGACTGTAAAGCAATGGAATAAGCGATCTCAGATGTCATTCTTGCATCATGATGTCGAGAACCGTCTGCTCTCTTTTTTTCACAAACTTAATAGATGGAAAGGAGAAAAAGTAAGTAGAGATGGTACCACTAGGAGAAAAGATCAAGGAACTTAAGTCAAAGTTGGGGAAGTAATGAAGGGTAAATAGCGTAGATAAAAAAGGGCGTCGTTAGTAGGCTAGATAGATATTGAATGAAGACAGAGAGGGGAACAAGTCACTTATTTTCTTTCACTAGTCTTAGGTTTACATCAGAGGATTGAGGGAACGAATAAACTGCTATTGAAATCACTGGTTGGTTGTTGACCAACGGAAAGAATTAGAGTCTTTTTTCGTTGGTCAGCTGTAAACCAAGTGCTGTCCGTCTTCATGGCCTCAATAAGACTCAGTATTGTACTGGTCGAATCCATTTCAGCTTTTTCCCCAATTTCCCACTCCTTCTGTTTCTGTGAGGCAAAACCTCACTACACTTCAATGTAAGAGGATCGGTACTTGTCTTGTGTCTTCGAGATACGAGTTGTCGGTCTAAGAAAGAGAACTTGAATTACTCAGTATGTATGGTATAGATCAATTAGTTTCGTATTAAAAATGGGTTTGGTTTTGCTTGTAGCTATTCTAGTGGCCGTTAGCACTGGTAAGATTATCCCTACTATAACTAGTCTAAATCTTGATTCAAAAATAACACAAGTAGCCGTATGAAAGCGGCAGCTATGAAATTGTCCACCACTCCGTGGGTTAATTCCTATTCAATTCATTTGCATCTCGAATTCAATGTATTCATATCGGATAGAAAGATTAAATCTTCTTCTTTGTCTGGTAGTCGCTCTTGAATCGAGTAAGTGAACACCCTAAATGGAAAGCTTGTCTTCTTTTTGATAGTCAGAGATAGAAATGCGGCGAATCGAGAAATAGCTTATTAGCTTATTTCAAATTCATTGATAGATGAAATCTTTATCTTCTTATCCCAAATTGGCATATCTGTCATTTGCGCCTCTCTATATGTATTTTTTTTTTGAAATTGTGTATAAAAGAAAGATGATTCACTTTTTTTATGTTTCTTTAGCCTTTTGTGGAGATCGAATCCTCTTGCCCTCTCAACTCATATTTCCCACGTAGTTCGTCGGGCAAACCAACGATTCTCTTCTCAAAGTAATAGATAGATCTTAGACTTCTATCAATACAATGAAAGAACCATCCCTTCTGTCCTGTCAGATAGAAAGAAAATTAGACCCCAAAGAGCCCTTCTCTACTACTTTAGTTTAAGGGGTGGGGGGTGAAGGGGGGGTTTACAGACAATTGAGACTTATGTTCCAACATGGATAATAAACTCATTCTTATGGATACAATTCAAAGATTATCCGCTGGTATTTCGGAACAAGAACAACATATCATTCTGGATAATTTGGTAAATCTGCTTATTGGTGTTAATAATTTAAGTGATCTTGTGGGTCTAAATATTGGTCAACCAGAAAATCCGCCCATCACACTTTCTTCTTTTGCGTCCAACAAATTTCTCGATGCTATTTCGAAATGCATCGAGAAATTAATGACTGATCATAATTTTTCTTGTCCAGAAAATTGGATATATAGTCAATTGGCGAGGGATATAATTGGGGAACCAGCGTGGGATCTCGTGTGTTTGTGTGAGATTTTGAAAGACCTGACCATGTATGGCTATGGTAGTGACTATTTTCATCAAGTCTTAAACATTTTGCATTCTGTTACTGATCCCGTATCAGCTAGAATTGTTTTGTAAAGTAGAAATCCTATTTCTTTTTTGTTTTCAGTATGCTGCTCCGCGAGCAAGGAGCGAGAAAACCAAGTGGGTTGTGGTGATGTCAGAATTTGTACCTATTTCTATCTATTTAGTGATCAGTCCGCTAGTTTCTTTGATCCCACTCGGTGTTCAAAATGTAGTCCATATCTAGTGCTCGAATACTCTCGGCATTGAGAAGGTTGCTGCAAATAAGATAGCGAGCTACAAGGCGAAAAAAGGTCTCATGACCAAGGAACTGAAAAGAAGCAAAGCCAGAGGAATGAATTTGAAAGCTTTCTAGGAAGAGAAAGGAATGCATTTTCTAACATAACTATACGAAATTTCTTTGATCGATGCCTTTGAATCAGATCCCAATCCCTGGAACGAAAGAATCTGGGAATATATCCTCTGGTTGTCTTCACCTCTGAGGAATCTTTAGTCCTCCATCTCTACTGCCCTTTCACTCCAGTTTACCGTAGCAACTACAGCAAGCGGCCTAGCTCACTGGCTCGTATGACTAGCTCGCTTACTTTAACTCATCAGCCTAACTCTAACAAGCCAATACTCCATTCCTAGTTTCGCTACCTGGTTTTACCTAGTGAGATAGCTTTCTTAAGGATTGGCTGTCCTACTTACCATGCTTTCCATGCCATGTGCTTCCTCCAAGACTTGAAAATGGGCTGCTCTATATTATATAGTAAGTTTCTTTTGGTTAGAAATGGAATAAGAGAAGAAAAATCGTAGCGTAGTCCTCCGGGGGTAGGGTTAACACTCCATAGATCAGATCGTGAACTCTTTCAGACCCTTAGTTTCACTTGGTTGGGGCAGAGTTTCAGCCTGCCTTCTACCGAATATAAAAAAACCTTAAAGCTGCCTAATCTACTGACATCCCCACAAAGAGGGTCATTATTTGTGTCACATCCTCGAATTCGAGAGCTTGTTATCTCTCAAATTATAGGATGAAGCGATCAAGCAAGAGAAAGAAAGAAAACTATTGCACACGCCCCTCATTCGCCCAGAAGGTAAGGCAAAAGCAGCTTAAGCTTCCGATCACCCGACCCGAGAAGCCCTCGATGAACCGCCCATAGTCTTATATAGACTATTATATATAAATAAAGATTTATAAGTATGACTAATCTGATGAAGAATCGTAGTTCCTGCACCTTGCTTGGCATCTCCTAGTCCAATAATAGCCCAGATGGCCAATCACTCACGCGATTCAAGTAAATTAGGATCCTTGGAAGACCATTGAGAATACATTAATCTTTCTAGGCACCACTTAAACAGGATCCTGTGGCCACAGACCAGATAGTTTACCATTACCTCCAGTCTTAAGTAACATGTAAGACAGAGGGAAAGAACAGCACTTGACAACCCTTCCGAAATTAGAACTAGCATGAGAATACATGTGACGTATACTCTTTATATGCTAACAGTAGCCATGCGAAGCCCTTCTTAGTGTATTGGTTTCTTTATTACCATATTTGAACTTTCTCCTTCAAAGAAGGCTAAAATTCAATAAATCAGTAAGTGGCCCAAACATGTAGGTAGCTCACTCAACTTATTGCCACAAGCTTGAGGACCTTCAGGGAGGCCCATATCTGCTCTTATTCTCTTCTCTTTTATTGATTGACCGGATGCAATCGATGGAAGGTATCTAATTCAAATAAAGGAAGGAAGTCAAATGACTTTCGTGGACTGCTGCCCCTCTCCTTAAGGTGCCTATCTCTGAGTTGGATTGATATCTCATTCTTTAAGCAAAGTCAATAATCTGGCAAGTCAATACAAATGTGGATATCTAAATTAGTGAGCATAGGATTTCTCAGCAGGAAAGGAAAAAGAAGCCTTGTAGAAAAGGGAAGACTATTGGCTCGAGCCTTGCTATTGTCATTAGTGAACTTTTCTGTCTCTCTCTCAGGCTGCGCTTGATTAAGACAGCAAAGCTGATCTCGATAAAAAAAAGAGTCAGCTTAGGCCTTTTTTCTCCCCCTCGGTTACTGAAGTCGCGTAGCTTTACCTCTTTGATAGTGTGACGACCCCACTGTACCCAAAGGTGTACCAAAGGGTTTAATGGATCGTCTGCCTAACTCGCGCCAGGACTCGATACCTAAAAATGAGAAAATAGAATTCACGCTAAAAGAGAGTTCTATTTACACTATTACATCTTCAAAAGTTGTATAAAACTACTACATCAAGCCATACACACCACTAATACAAGAAAGTAAATCTTAAAGAAACTACTAACTATAACCGCCACAACATATATATAAATCTTACTAATCAACTTATAACAAGTACTAGGGCAAAAATCAACGATTCTATAAACCAAAAGTCACCTATACTATACACCTTCCCGAGCGATCCCCGCGTCGGCCCCTGCTAAGGAAAACAAATAGAATGGGGTAAGCTATATGCTTAGTAAGTAATCGGGGTAAAAACATAAAATCACATCCAAATAAACATGTAAACCAAGATATTTCACATCAATAAACAAAAATGTAACATCACAATAGTAGAATACAAGTGGTTTCAAAGCCAGTCCAATTCCCGGAGCTTGACCACCTGTTAATACTCCGTCAAACAAAATAGTCATGGTCTGTAGATTCCACTTACTTTCCCTGTTCACCTTATCAACCCCCGCTGGCCAATCATCAGCGCACAACAGCTCAAGCAAAAGCAAAACCACTTTGCTTTAACAAAGAACAAAATTCCAAAGTTAGCATAGAACTGACTTCGACCAAAATCTGGCCGGCTCGAATAGTCTGTCTACCCTTGGAACCGGATTGGAACCAAACCCTGAGATATCCAATCTCTCAACAAAGTACTCAACAAAATACTCAAGTCATGTAATCACCCTAACAACATACAGCACAAGGGGTTCACTTCAACACAAGGCATGTATCCTCACATATTAAATCAAGAACAGAGAATGGGCTTAGGTCGAATGAGATAAAGTAGACCCTCGCCTAAGTATTCATTTAACATATACAAAGCATTTTGACAATTTATTATATAAACAAATCCAATTACTCACCCAAAATAGCTAGCATGCAAATCAAGGCAATTTATACGGGTCCACCGACTCCGTCCGGGTCGTCACTACCTATGATAGAAGATTATACTCAACTATCAGTCAAACAACCATCATAAGGAAATAAGGACTAAAATAGCCAAAATGGCAAAAAGGGCAAAGAAATGCATGTGTGCGCGCACGGAAATGAAAACGGTGCACGCGATGGAATTGGTATGAAAACAGATTGCACGGTTTCGACCATAACTGGAGCTGTGGTTATTGGATCAAGGTGTACTAGGTAGCATTTCGAAATTAAAACAAAGGATTACAACTTTCATGGAAACAAGCCAACCCAGTTTTCAGTTGATCCAGGTCAAAATTGCAGATTACAGAATCAAAATTTCATTGTCAGTTTGTTTGTTAGAACTGGATTCAAATGGCAATAAATTAGGCTACAAAATTCCGATTGAGGCATTTTTAGATGCGTTGGAAAGTTGAAACATAGAACTAAAATGTTCGTGTTTTGGCTAACTACTGATTTGATACGGATCAAAGTGAAAAATGAAGCCAAAATTATAGGTTTGACAAACCCTGTTTTATTTTCTGGTTTCTCACTCATGACTAACTTGTACTAATCAACACACCAAATACATCAAATCAAGAAAACACATCATAAACCAATATCTAAGCTACCATTAAAGCAATACCAAGCTAAGTTCTTCAATCACAACACAAGCAAAATGCTGAAATTACCAAACCAAAGCGGAAAACTTTCGCGGCAATCGAACATACGTCAATTTAGCATTCATTCCAGTTGTAACATTTTGTATACCTACTTAGCTAAGCTAACCACTCAATAATTGACTCAAATCCCTAACTCAAGGCTGGAATTTTCTGAATAAGAGCTAAACTTTCCGTTACAAGTGGAATGTCACCAAATTTGCAACAATTTCACAACACAAGCTACAACTATATCATATACACAAGATTACATATAAATTTATCAACCAAAACCCTAATTCAAACCCTTCTTGCTGGCCGAATTTTATATGCCACAAAACTAATAATTTTTAATGATGAATTCACTTCCATAAACTAAGCATAAGCATTACTACAACATGAACACCAAGAACAACCATCCATTCCAACAACCAAAGCTGAAAATTACACTATAAAATTGGAATTTACTATAACCACCACTAAAATCATGAAATCTACTAAACAAGCCATAACTTTCACTTGTAAACCAATAAATAACACAACCATGAACTAATACCAACTTTACCTTGACTTGGAGAAGCACAACAGCCCCTAGAAAGCTTGAACCACCAAAACACTCCACTCCAAGATAGCAATCCACCTTCCTATACAACTTCTATGGATTATTTGGTGAATCTATCGGTTAGTTTGCAAGATTGAGCAAGAAATCAAGAACCCAAAGTTGAAACTCTCTCTTGTTCCTCCCTTGAAGCTCTTAGCCCTCTCTCTCTTTTTCATTCTTAGATTTTGGCTTCGTTTTTCTTTGATTTACTAACAACTTAAGCCAAAGTCAAAGTACACTTTTTCTCCGCCAATCAAAATTGAGCTTGGGAAGATCCTAGAAGCTTTAAGATTACTAGTAAACTTACTTTGTAATCCTCACACTATGGCCCCAACAACTTCTAATCTTTGCAATTAACTCCATAGATCACCAACTTAATGTAATCCACTAAGCTTAATTACACCTCATAGTCTACTAACCACCCAACCATTATAATTACCTATCATAAAACATGCATTGTCATACATAAACTCAATTAAATAACAACCTTTTAGTCCCAAGTAAAACTAGGGTTTTGATTAAAATTTAAGGTTTCTAGTCTTTAAAACAAAACAATGTTTTAAAACAAAAATAAAATAAATAAACCTTAATATCCTAAAATTCAATGTATCACAGATAGCAGGAAAGACATTGTCACAGTCCTCCAGTTACTAGTCATTGTTCTAATTGAAGTCAAGGGCGGACTATAGGTTCGGGACTTTTATGCTTGCTTGGTCATGGTGACTGATTCTGACAGTCGTTTTTAGCATAGGAAGATGGGCAGGTGGGCGATGAACTTCAAGTCGGAATCAAAGATGGTACTAGATCCAGATTCTCTTTCTTCCGTGGAAATAAAGGCAAATGACGAAAGAGAGAGAATTCAATAGATAGTGAGTCTATCCAATTGAGTAGCTGACTCTTCTTCTAGATTAATAAATCAGCAAAAGGCTGCTTGCCTTATTAGTTCAAAAGGGAGAAGAGGTTGGTTAGAAGGATGAAATCGATCTTTTGGCCAATTCTATTATAACCTGGCTCATAGCTGGCATTTAATGCAAATGTAAAGCTGTGAAATTGAAAACTGCAATCTTTTGCTTTTCTATTCCGTTATGCAGAGACCTTTTTTTTTTATAAAAAAGACTACAATGTGAGACTTCCTTTAGAAAGAATCCCAGAGAACTGCCTTCTTTATCTGGTAAAGGCGCTATCAAATTTCCCTCTATCCTTGCTTAACCAATCCTTTTTATGGTCTACTTGAAGATCTAATCCAAAATAGCATCTTTAAAGATAAGAAATCGATGTTCAGACTCCTATAAGGGCACCGCTCCAGCTGTATAACACTTAGTGATTAGAAAAATGAAGCAAGCTTATTGAGAGAAAGATAAAAAATCTAAAGTCACAGAGATAGGCAAGCGAGAAAGCGCATAGCAGCACATAAAAACAAAGACCTTCACGCGATGACCACACCCAAAGGGCGATGCGAAATTGGGACTAAAAAAGGGTTTTCAAACTCCTCTGCCTTAGCCTTTTATCTTGATGGCTTTCAAGCAGATTGCTACTAGCTTGATTGTTTTCTATTTTCGCCTAAAAGATAGGCTTCTTACTCAAAATAGGTATATTGGAATAGGGGCTACTCTAAAAGGAAGTGGCTGTAAGAGGAAGGAAGTGACTCTAAGAGGAAGGAAGTGACCTAGGGCATTTCCTTATGAGGATTAGTGTCTCACAGCGGCAAGTCCGACAGTGCTATAGATTTGATCTTCCTCTTAAGTACTTTATTCAATGGAGTAAGGAAGTTTCTCACCTTGTTTTAGACGATGAACATGTAGAAAGCCTTGTTTTTCTAGTATTTATTTTATTAGTAGATTTTCTTTTTTCTTTCTATAGTGGAGATAGTCGCACGTAATGACAGATGACGGCCATATTATTAAAAGCTTGGGGTAAGAATGGGTTTCTTTCTAGTGCTCGAAAATAATATTCCAAAGCTTTCGTATGTTCTCCATTACTTGTGTGGATAAGGCGTATAAACAACCAACCTCTAGGATCCTTATAAACAAGTAAATAAGGGTCACCAAGTTGGTATGGAAGAACTGCTGCGCCGCGGGAAATCCTTCTCTATACAAGTTCTCGGACGAGGTTCTCCTTTGGAAATGAATAGAACTTTGATAGGCGGAATCGGCAAATTGCTTTTACCGAGTTCCCCAATAGTAGCTTAACTCTTTCTACTGGCGTGGTACTGCTGGATGCTTCTGATCAATAGATCAAGAAGAGGAGTCAACAAAAAAGAAAGACTACCAAAAGTAACGACCACCAAGATACACATAGTAATTAGATCTTTTGATCACCCATTTTTGGAAAATAATTTTTTGGGGCTTCCGCCTTATGCACGAAAGATTGGATTGCCTAAATCACGAGTCTTATATACTGTGTTACGATCACCTCATATTGATAAAAAATCCAGAGAACAATTTGAAATGGAAATAAAGAAACAATTTTTTGTCATAAAAACAGAAAGGCATGAATTGCGCAAGAAGTTATTTCGGTTAAAACGTCGTGCGAGATTCACCATATCATGCATGAAATGGTGGATAGTCCCTTCACTCTTCAATGAGAGATTCTAATGGAATTGGTTCCCCTATCGGGAGGGTCCCCTACGGGGTTAGTTACACGTCTAGCTCCTAAAGAACTCAAACTCAAACTCAAGGAGTATATATTATCGTAAATGATCACAGAAAAGGCTTCCTGCGAGGAATAAGCCTTCGTCTGCTTATAAGTTAGTTGGGCTTTCCTGGACAGAATGATCATAGGGAACACGTGGGTGAAGAAGTCGGCTCTATACTAGTAATACCAGGGTTTGAGCTCTTTACTTCGCATCATAAGACAACAAAGGAAAAGGACTCCTAATGCACTCTAAAGGCTCGTTCCTTAGGCCTCCCTGGCCTAAGTTCACTTAAGAGTCACTAAGAAGTATTTAGGAGTTAAAACAAGAGAGGAAGAGGAAGAATATTCAATTGCAATCGGCCGATGAAATGCCAGGATCCCCTTCCGAGCTTATTACTCATAAGCTAAACGTGGATCCTCGGATGAAACCGATCAAACAGAAGAAGAGAACATTTGCCCTTGAACGGAGCGAAGTGATCAATCAAGAAGTTGATAAACTTCTGAAGGCCCGAATAATTCGAGAAGTATATTACCTGGTGTGGCTCGCCAATCCCGTTCTGGTAAAGAAGGACGACGGAGGATGGAGGATGTGCGTGGATTTCACCGATCTCTTTTCATTTGTTTTGGGTATTATCAAATTTAGCCTAGCCCCTATCTAAAGCAGAGCACCCAACTATGGAAAAACATGGGTTAGGTTAGTCAATCCGGCCCGAGACGCGTTCATTGACAAAACCGCTGTAGGAATTCCGACTTTTCAATAGAGTGGAAGCAAACTGATCAACGAGAAAGAGGCCCTACTCACTACAAACGAATACACCACAAAATCGAACTGCACTCATGCCTCTCCCTTATCAAGTTGACCGCCCTACCTACGTAGTGATTCTATCAATCATGTACATAGGTAGGACCCTCCATTCTGATTTCTATATGATGAAAAAAGAAAGCCATTTGCACCAAGCGCACTGTGCTTTCCCTTGCCCAGATGTTCGTCTTTCTAAGTCAAGTAATGCGCCGAAGACTGGAGCTTCGTAACATATTGACGAAGACCTTCGAACTGAGGGTTTGGTTAGTAGAAGGGACAACTTTGTCTCCCCAGAAGAAGAATAGCCCTGCTCTCTAACCGATTGATCCCCTTGATCATATAACTGGGAGGGAACGCGTCACATTAGAGGTGAATGATCAGAGGTGTCCTCTAATCATCACGATGAGACTGGTCCCTCTTTTAGTAGACTCAGCTATGAATATGAATAAAGAAATGAATGCCGAGCTCTTTCTTTCACTGCTAACCCCAAGAAGTTTCTTAATGCTGATACTTTCTGTTTCGTCGAGCCCCGAGCTTGTGGTCCTCTTTTGAGTGTGGGTTTAATTGGATGAATCTATCAAGTTAAGGAAAACGTACGTAGCAGCAAGGATGGTGCATCGCTTATTTATCGTTCTTTCTCGGGAGCCAAAACCAACACGAACACGCCTACTACCTACTATACTGGAACTTTGACCAGGCATTGTACCTTTGTAGAATCGAAACCAACACCACTACATTGCGCTCGAACAGTTGAGCGGTTGCCGGCCAGCAACTTCCGTGTACAGATCAGATATAGATTCATTCTTCGTACCTGGTTCAGCCTCACAACTCTTCACCTTTGCATGCATCCGTTACCTTTTGGGAGGCCTACGCCCCATAGAAAATGTCTACTTGAGACTGTCCCTTGGCCCGTAGGTCCTGACACAAGGTTAGAATTCTAGCTCGTTCTTACAGCGTTACTCACCCGTCCACCACTGGAAACACAACTTCCTGGACTCATGAAAGTTTAATTACCGAATCGTTGATTTTTTTAGGGCATAAGGTGAATTTTAAATGAGGGGATTGTTGATCTTTCAGAGGACATAAGGTGGGAGTTCAGAGGTTATAAAGTGGTAAAATGTAGGGAATTGTTATTAGCAGTTATAAGGTGAATGTTGCTCGCGGTGACCCCTGTATCGTTTTAATGTTTAAATTATTGTTTATCCTTGTATTTACTTGAATGAATGATTGAATGCACGCATGAATATTATTGTTTATCAAGTATTTTATATTGAAAGATTCCTATTACAATTAATTGTTGTACTACCAGTTTCTAAAGTTGAGTATCGATTTACTTGAACCTATATTACTTGGAAAAACATGCTTACATGTTAAAATTGTGTTATTCTCTTATTTTGTCTGTTTACCTGGAATGCTAATTGGGTGCAAGCTCCTCCCACGTTTTGTTTTCCTTAACAGGATTCGGATTCGAGAGTGCTCAAGAATACTGTTGGAATGTTTTGAGATACTTTAACTTTTTATTTTAGTAGAAATAACTGCAGTGTATATATTTTTGGGTTGTAATTAAGATAAACGCCGGATGATGAATCCTTTGTTCGCGAACCTATGTAAGAGCTTTTGGATGTATGTAAATATTATTTTGGTTAGTTTAGAAATTTTAAGTAATTCTTACTATGGTTGTAGCGAGTACTGGGCAGGCGGTCCGCTGACCCCTCTGGTTCGCCTTTGGAGAAAATGAGGCTGTTACAGTTGGCATCAGAGTCTAGGTTTCAGATCACTGTAGAGTATCCTAGGCTGAAAGTTAAGGATACTGAACTGTGGGACTAGTGTGACTGTTAAGTGAAACATTGAACATCTATGATCTCGATGGTTCTTAAGACAAGTGCTTTGTGCATTTCTTACCTAGGAATTGGTGGGGAAAGAAGAGAATTGTGAGGGGTTGATTTCACGAATAAATGATGAGTTTCTTGAATAACGGTAAGATTTGATACCTAGGAGTCGAATCTTTGATTTGAAGACTTATGAAACTCTCATTTCATTTGAAGTATCCCTTTAGGATTTTGAGATTCGAATGTACTTGGCCGCAACTAGAAGTGACTCTTGGATTGATTGATTAAGTAAAGTTTTTCCGCAACTGTTGTTGACAGATTTTTGTTTTAGAAAGATAGAGTTAGCCGGATCTGTTATGATACGATCTAGTGACCATTGATTTTGACTTGTGTGAACGGGATAATGGGGTTGGAAATCAGAATTGTTTAATGTGTTTAATGCCTTCAACTTGAATGTGTATGACACTTGGTTTCAACTTGTGTTGATTAAATAGCTCTGATTGAACCTATTTGGTAGCTAGAATTGATTGTGACTACATTGCTTGTGAAAATGGTTTAGTCTAATTTGTTAGTTATTATTTTTGAATATATGTGATTGTCATTGGTATGTTCACATGCACATGTGTGTGTATGTTCATAATGAATATTGGATTAATACCCATCTACATAGACTGGTTGAGAAAAAGAATGGAAGTTGGAAGACAACGACGGGAACATCTATGTGGATAAGCCCAAGATGAAAGGGAAGAGAGTGGGCCTGTGGCTAACCAAAACATTGAGCCAAGCGCTGGGGCAAATGATCAAGTGGCATTGGCTATAAATCATATGACAGACTTGTTAGAATGTTTAGTACCCCAATAGGGCCAAGGGGATGGACAAGTGAATCAACAAAGAGACTAAGAGATCGGAGAGGATAAAGCATTGGAGAGATTTCAAAAGTTTTCTCCACCTAAGTTTTTTGGGAGTCCTGATCCTAAAATAGCTGAAAATTGGTTAGGAAACATGATAAATATCTTTGTTGCTCTAAGATATACAGAGGAAAGGCATGTGACATTTGTTGTATTTCAGTTTGAGGAAGCAGCCCGATTATGGTGGAATGTTGTAAGGACTAAGTGGAGAGGAAACAAGTACCCTGGACCTAGCTAAGTTTTACCCGAAAATTTAATGAGAAATTGTAAGGCCCAAAGACAACCAATGAGACAATTAACAAGAAAGCAAAAATTGCTTGGGAGTAGAAGAGATAAACAATTTAAAGATCATAAACGTAACAGCAAGTAAATAAAAAGGAAAGAGTTGCAAACCAATTAACTACCCAACTCCTCTTGAGCTTGTAGATTAATTGAGACAAGCTACTTCAAGTTGATGAATTACAATCACTCTTGTGTACAAAGGAAGGTTCACCTCCTCCTTGCCCCGAACTCCACTCGGTCAAGCCAAGACGTTTTACTATCCCTCAGGACAACCCTTACAGAGCTACACTCATGAAGTATTCACTCACAAATGAAAAGTTTACAATGAATCTCACACCACTAAGACTACAAATCTTCTTTGAAGAGTATTTTCTCACTAAAATCTCTTTAGATCTTTTGTATCTTCAGTGTGCCAAAATTGTTTGAAGTATCTGACCAACCACTATTTATATAGGATCAATAAAGTGCCTCATTAAAGCTTCCAACGGATAGAAAGTAGCTGAAGAGTCAACTAGCCGTTGGAGCTGTCGGACGTCCGACAGCTTATTCATCGTCCGAACCCATCGTCCGAAAAACAGCCAAGTTGTCGTTCGGACGTCCGATGGGATTTTGTCGTCCGACAGCTTCTGCGTCCGAACGTCGTCAGAGAGTCATCAAAACTTTACGAAATTTTTCGGACGTCCGATGCGATCGATGTGTGTCCGAAGCGTGTGTCCGATCCTCCCGGACGTCCGATGCTTCCTCACGAGCGTCCGACAGAGTTTTCTTCTTGATGTTCTTCATCCTTTCGGACGTCCGGTAGGTTGATTTTCTGTGTCCGAAGTGTCGCAACGATTATCGGACGTCCGATCCTGACTTCTTGAGCGTCCGACAGCTTCAGCATACTTTGTCTTCTTTTAATTGCACTTTTTCATGGAATCAAATGACTTCATAACTGAAAGTATATCTTGAAGAAATATTAGTATCATCCATTTATTTTGTAAACATCAAAAGATAGGGATCAAGATCAACATTCTCCCCCTTTTTTATGATGACAAAACAATGGATGGAAAGAAACAAAAATAAGTATAAGCTCCCCCTCAATCATTGCATCCAAACTTATAATTTCAGAAAAACTCTCCCTTACACATAGCATCCATCTCTCCCCTTTTTTGTCATCATAAGATGAGAGTAAAAAATCAACTATCATAATCCAGCAATAATAACAGAGTATAAAAACAGAAAAATGACAGCAATTGCCAACATATCACAGAGAATTTGATATCAAAAGAAGTATCAGCATATGACAGAAAGTTTTGACAAAGCAAATCATCTTTAGATCAAAATTGTTCTTTCTTTCCCTTTTGACATCATACAGATTCAGTAAAATTCAAAAACTCAGATCAAAGTATCAGAAATATCAAAAAATTTTGAACAAAAATCACTGCAATGATTAACAAAATCTCCTACTTGTTAAAGTTAGTATCGTGTTTAACTTTCCACATGCATTTCATACCTTTTTTTATATTCTTTCTTACATAGCAATCACTTTTCATGTGACCTTTTTGATAACAGAAATTACACATAATCAAGGAGTTATTTACATGAACAGGTTTAATAAATCTTACTTGTCTTCTCCGATGGATAGCAAATTCATTGGAATTAGAATTCAACCTATTCTTTTGAAAACAGACTTGTTTCTTGTGTTTAAGCAACTCATTTAGACCATCCATTCTTCTTTTCAAATCACCTTGTTCCTTTTTGAACAATTCACAAAGTTTTGTTTTTCTATCAAGCTCAAAGTGTAAAGCAGTCTCACTCTTTTTGAAGTAATCAGTTTCAGCATTCAATTTTTTATTTTGTTGAAAAAGATTTGCATTATCTCGAAGCAAAAAACTAATTTTCTGTTTTAACTCCTTGTTTCTAGCATAGGATTCTTTCAAACTATCATGTAATTTTATAATGAAAGATTCAATATCATCATCAGTTTCATCATCACTTTCAAATTGAGAGTTAGAAGATATTACCTCATCATCTCCAATGGCCATAAAAGCCAATTGAGCAGATTCTTCATCCTCTTCAATTTCACCATCGGAGTTGCACTCAATCCCCATAATTCTTTTCATCTCAACTCCTGTTAAGGAAAACAAATCTAACGGGGTGAGCGATGCTCGTGAGGACAAGAAAACATGCAAAACACGTAGTTCAAATAACAATATCATTTAAGCGAGAAAGAAAGCTGTAACATTCAAGCGATTCATAATTTTCAATTCAACACATTCAATAAGGATACATGAGCTCTCAATAGTTAATTTCTATTTGCTTTGCCAAAGTTCAATCCAATACCTCTTCGTGATGACACTTTGTCACCCGGATAGGTGATTAAGTCCGTAGAACTTCACTTACTCCATTTATAGTTCTGAGTCGACATGAGAGGTACCTCCCACCCGAATCGGTGTGGTACATGCTATCGCTCAGGGAATCGATTATACATTTATGGTTCTGAGTCGACATTAGAGGTACCTCCCATCCGAATTGGTGTGGTATATACTATCGCTCAGTGGTCGATAAGATATCACTCCAATTGACTTATACTTTGTTTATGATTCTGAGTCGACATGAGAGGTACCTCCCACCCGAATTGGTGTGGTACATACTATCGCTCAGAGAATCGATTATTTGTTTAGGGTTTGGAGTCGACATGAGAGGTACCTCCCACTCGAATCGGTGTGGTACATGTTATCATTCCGAGAACCAATTATAGCACTGAGACAGTATGAGAGGTACCTCCCACCCAAATTGGTGTGGTACATGCTATCTGCTCAGAGTTCACGAGTTAAATGTGTTCATGTACAATTACCAATCATTGTTTATGGTTCTGAGTCGACATGAGAGGTACCTCCTACCCGAATCAGTGTGGTACATGCTATTTGTAACGACCCCATTTTCCCCTAAGGCGAACCAGAGGGGTCAACGGGCCGCCTGCCCAGCTCTCGCCAGGACTCAGTCAATCCCTACAGTTCTCCAATAAATTACAATATAAGATTCAAATATATACATCAAATTCTCCAAGAATTACATATCACAAACGCAGCGGAATGTACACATACATGCATTCAAGTCCAATCATTCATTACAAACTCTACTACTAAGCTATTACACAAGAGGCAATCCAAATTTAAACCGTACAAGGTATAATCCATCCATTCCAATTTCAAACAGTCACCCTAACCTAACAATTACACAACCGAATCCAAATCTAAACTATACAAGTTACATGCCATCCGGTCATACATATAACGTAATACAAGCGCTTCCTTGACCTCGATCCCTGTGGGGAGAAGAAAATATTTGGGGTGAGTTATAAGCTCAGCGAGTGAACAGTAAAATAGTAAGCAAATAATCTTCACAATAATGGATTTAGATGCTATCATGAATTAACGATCAAATATGCGTAAAATGCTCTTTAGAGCCAGTGAAGTCCTTGTACTTAGATATCCAACACTCCCTTAAATCAAATAACAGGTGAACAGAAATAAGGAGCCATCATGCTCCAAAGATTTCATAAACAGTAGAGGAGACGTTGGTTCTAAGCACAAGATTTTCCCAAGAACTCATCAGAGCCAAAATGTTATGGCACACACACACATACACAATGAGATGCAGTCGTGTAATCAATGCAAGAATTAGTTCAAAAGTAACTTTTGGGAAATAGGTAAAGTGCACTCACCAACCACGGCACACGAACCTTTTTCCAGCATACATCCTTGCCTTGATCAAATCTAGATAACAAGTAGCATGTCAAATAAAAGGCATTCTAAACCTAACAAGTTCCTGCCACCTTTTGGCATTTTAATCACAAGTGAAAATACATTTATCCGATTTACACGAATCTTATGGCGTTACGAAGCTAAGACATATGCCAACATTTTATATGAAGACTTCCCAAGTCAAAACGTACAATTTCAGGGTCAAATATCGAAATCTAAGAGAGGACAGAAAACTGTCTGCAAAACAGGGTCTATGGCCAGTCAGGGGTAATTCAGTCATTTCTCGGGCTACAGTGGTCCAAACAATCTGAAATTTTGCAGGTAGATAGCTAACTCTTATACGCACACCTTTCATGTTTTGTGCAAAAGCTGATTCAGTCTAGAGCACAGAGAAAATGGCAGCCCAAGTTCAGTCCAGAAACAGGGAAAAACTGAAATCATCCTTCTTGAACCGACCTTTGCATCTAATCATCACTAATCACAATTAAGGGCTAGAAATCCCCATTTAACATGAGACTAGCCTATACCAATCATGTACAGGCCAAAACAAGGACGAATTAACTTAAACAAAGTTTAGAACCGTCAATAATATGGAACTTAATCCTCCCAATATCCAAATCACAAGAATTTCCATAAAATGAAGTAAGATCAATTCAAATTCAAAACAAACATATACTCTCAAAATTTGGACGGCATAACCCCTAAATTTTACACATTTCCAACCTACCATACAAATACCAATTCTCATAACAATTAACCACAGTCACCCATATGGTTTATAAACAATACCATACATTCAATTAAGCCATAATGTCCTTCAATCAAAGCCAATTAAAAGCTTAAAGCCAACCTTGGAAAAATCCCTAATTTGAAACCCTAGAAACCGGAAATTCACTTCACATTCGGAAATTTTCCGCAACAACCATAAATAACATACAAGAGCTTCTATTAATCACCATTTAAACCACTAATCCCAATCCAATCCAAGACCTTCATATAAAATCATAAAAATACCCAACAAATCAGAAAATCACCATAATTTCCATAAACCCATGAAATACTCTACAAAATAACATACATGACCACCACAAACCATTAATTAACCAATATTAGAACCAAAAGAACTTGCATATCCAATCTTACCTCAAATTCAAGAGAGCTAATCACCTAGAGCTTCCCTTCAAAAACCAATCCATCAAAAGCTTTAAACCACCCTAGTGATCCCTTGTGTGAAATATCTTCCAAAACCATCGGTGAAATCGCAAGATTTTGGGACAAAATTGAAGTTGGAAAATGAAGAGGTTTCTTTCTCTCAAAGCTCACGGAAGAACCAGGGAAGAAATGAGATATTTTAGGTGCAAAAGTGGAATAAAAAGGGAGGAAACAGCCGGTCAAAGCTTCTGACCGGCTGTGTCACGTCAGAATCCGGCCGGAATCTGGCCGGATTTCCGGCCGGATTCTTGGCCGGATTCAAGGCCGAGAGCTCCTCAATTTTTTTCAAAACGGCTGGGCAATCCGGCCAGCTATCCGGCCAGAAACTGGCCGAATTTCCGGCCGGATTTGGCCCCCTTCACCTTTCCAAAATTTTCTCTTCTTTTCCAAGTTCAAAAATGGTGCTATTCCGCTCGTTCAACAAAAACTTGTATAAAAGGAAACCCTCCTTTGGTCGGGGCGTCACAATCTCCCCTCCTTAAAAGAATGTCGTCCTCGACATTTCAACTCATATACATCCCGTCAAGATATCGCTCAGAAACCAGTCAAGCATTAGAATTCAATCTAATCCTACTTGTATTCACCCGGTCTCATCCGTTTTCCCCAAGATCAGTCAAATACTAAGAATCATGGTCCAATTCAACTTATCACTTATCATGGTCAAATACTAATAATCACTTATCAAATTAAAGTACTAAATATCACGCCAATCCAACTTATCAAATAGTCATGGTCCAATAGGGAATTAATCACGTAACCAGATAAAACAGGCAAAAGACTTGAAGTCGGACGTAAAGTCCCAGGTATTTGGAAGAATTCAGGATATAACAAGGCTTCAGATCAAAATTTATCCCTGGTGGTGCTGGACAACACAACAAGCTAGCACAACGGCTATGCTTCACCAAAGAATTTCAGTTCAGTAAGTTGGCCCTGGTGGTGATGGACAACACAACAAGCTAGCACAACGGCTATACTTCACCAAAAGCCTCAGTTCAAGTATTTGTCCCTGGCGGTGCTGGACAACACAACAAGTTAGCACATCGGCTAAACTTCGCCAGAGAACCTCAGTTCATGTATTCGTCCCTGGCGGTGCTGGACAACACAACAAGTTAGCACATCGGCTAAACTTCGCCAGAGAACCTCAGTTCATGTATTCGTCCCTGGCGGTGCTGGACAACACAACAAGTTAGCACATCGGCTAAACTTCGCCAGAGAGAGAAGACAAAGGCATCCCCACGAGGTCTTAAGTATGACGTAGTTCAAAGAGAGAGAAGACAAAGGCGTCCCCACGAGTAAAATATGATTTGTTGATAAGATTTACTTCGATCGAAGTCGAGTCAACACAAACTTCACTTAATTCACATAGCAATTCACTTCACACAATTCGAATATCAATTCACATAGCACAATTCAATTGTAGCATCACTTAAGGGAGATCGAGTGCGATAAAGTACACACTTGTCTTAACAATTCCATAATACTCAATTAACAATTTAAAGCATTTATCAACAATTCATGCACTTGACACTCACCAAATCACAATAAGGGAGTAAGTGCAAAAGATCTTTAATGATCCGCTTCGAGATTCTCTTTGAGACCTTCTTGATCGCTTGAAGAAAACAACCAATAATCACACTCACACATTTTCACAAATTCTTTGTTAAATAAGGAAGAATGGACACAATCTTTAAAAGTCAAGTCAATGTCCTTATAAGAGTTTCACTTTATCGAAAATCAAGATTCAAAAGTAAGGATTTTAAAGTTACTAAAGAAACTCATATTCCCCACGAAATTGGGTTCAAAACAATATACCAATATCAAGATAAGAAGTCAAGTTCTCAAAATTTCATTTTCTAAGAATCGGCAAATTTCAGTTTTGTGCGTCAAAGTTAGAAAAATCAGATCTTGCACTCAATAAGTCCAAAATTCGAAAACTTAGTACTGTTGAAAACTTGGTTCAAAGTACTAAAAGTTCCTATAAGATACTTTTCCAAGATTCTAAATGGAAGACATTCAAATTTTAGCTCAAAGTGGCTGATATAAGCATATAAGACAGTTTGGATCATGTTTTTCGGCAAAGTATGGAAATTTGGCAAAATTCACAGAAAGTGAACTAGCCTTTGAAATTTGTAATACAATAAGAGTTCTAAACAAAGTTTCAAACACAATGAATGGAAATAAATTCGGAGTTTTGAGTGCCAAAATATAGCAGCTCAAAGTTGGCCAAAATCGAAGACAGTTCAGTAAATATTCCAGGTTTGAAGAACAAATTTGGCACATCATTTGGGTATCAAAATGGTCTTAAAATGACACTAAATTTGGTAAATTTCAAATTCCATATGAGGGCTACTCCCCTACCAAATTTCACATAAAAACTCGTACGGGAAGGTAGTTAACAAAACTACCAAACTTCAAGAAATTTCCAAGACAAATCTACCTTCTTGCTTTCTTTCCCTTTTCAAACACTTTGCACCATGAAATCAGTCCCATTTTGGTTCATTTGAGAAACCAAGGTCCAAGAAACATTTCATAAGCAATTGTAGTTGGTTGACATCAAATTTCAATATAAATCATCTCACAAACAACTAAACCAGTCAGCCAGCCCAAAAGAAGGGTTTTCCAGTTCTGTCATAGTTTGAAAATTGGACCATATCTCACTCAATACAACTTGGAATTGTGAATGGTTGGTGGCGTTGGAAACTAGAATCATAAGCTACATTTCATCAGAACAAGTTGTTTTCAAAATCGATTCATAAGTGAGAGAAGATAGAGCCACAAAATGTAGCTTCTACCTTTCTCTCGGATAGGCCAACAGAACAAGGCAGTAAATTTGCTGACTCACTACGGCACTCATCTCGAACTAGAAAGTGAAATTTATACCTTTGAAAAGTTACAAATGTTTAGTTTCAAATTCCACAAACAACACTCGATTTTGACATCTGTACAAAAAGATATGTGCGATCAAATTGACACTATTTAAGCTGTCAGAACACATTTTCCAGGTTTCTTCACATTTTGAAATTTCAAGTTTTGCTCGACCAATTCAAATGATTTTTGGTAGAAACTTTCTACACACAATATACCACATATATACATCAATTTCACAGTCATTTTAGCATCAAAAATTCGAAATAAAGGCACGGCAAAAATAGGACAGATTCGGCCATCACCCAAATGCAATCTTCCTTCGATTTTTCCGTCGTTTCTAACCATAATCTTTTCATCTACACACATAGCAACCACAATCAAGCATTTACACCTTAAGCCCGCTACCTAGAGGTCACCACAAGACCGCTAGCCTAACAATTAAAGCAATAAAAATAGATTCCTCAAGTCATCTACCTAATCCATGCTTAGGGTAGCAAACTCTTGCCAATAAAGCTCCAATCTTTGAAGAAAATGGAAAGTTTCATGGATGGATGAAGACTAACTTTTAGCTTGTGATGAAACTAGAAATTTTGACTGAAATTCTCCCAAGAAAATCGCAAGAAGGTGTCTTCCTCAAAGCTTAAGTTGCTCTCCAAGTGATGTAGAAGTTGTGTGATGATTTGTGGAGGATTTGGAACAAAAATGGTGTAAATGAAGAGAGCTCTTTTTCTTCTTCTTCCTTTGCTATTTTCAGCCGAGCTTCAAGAGAGAGAAGAGAGATGTTTGTGTATTGTGAAGCTTCTTGGAGAAGCTTGGGTGATTTGTGGCCAAGATTCCTCCAAAAGCCAACTAGGAATAGTGCTCACGCGCGCGCATTTCGTGTCCGTTTTCTCTCGGGTTTATTACACTTGTGCACTAAACCTCCAATGTAATTCCTTTAACACTATAATTATTCACTCTTAGTAATCTAGTATTAATTTCTTAAATCTCCACTTAGCCGCTCTGGCTCGATTTATGCGAACTTCCAATTCGTGCGCGATAAAGCGAAACTTAAAAGAAATTCTTGTAACGATAATATAATTAACTAACTCTAGGGTAAATAATTATAAAAATAACTATTTTAAGAATAAAACACGAGTCCTCAAATCTCCAAGACTATTGCACTCTCGAATCGAATATTATCTCGAAAAACGTTTATTCGTTATTTCTCGCTAAACGAGCCGTAGAAAAATTAAATTTGCTAATGGGATGTTTTAAAAATGTAAGCGAGACATTGTTTCGTGTAAATGGATTTAAAATAGTTGACATAAATTATTCGGAGAAAACGGATGAATAAATATTTAAATAAACCAGTGAAATAGAATTAAAGTAAGTAAAAATTTGGGTCCTCACAGATGGAGTCTGGCTACTCAACTTTCACTGTTTAATGATTACATACTCATAACTATCATTACTATTTGAGGCAAAAATCAACATTTACTCAATGAAAACCCTCAGTTACAAGTTAATGACAAGTAGTGGAATGTAATCAAATTAACCAAGTACACTTATAAGCACAGATATGCATAAACACATGCTTCATCTCCCAAATTATAAGAACTAAGATTAATAATCAGCCAAAATTCACAAGAAAAATGCTAGAAAAATATTTACAATACCTAAAAAGTTTAGCCAAAATTGAAAAGGCCTCAAAATACTAAATATTCACCAAAGGAGCAATTCAAAGCAATACTTCTTGACACTTAAAATACGTTCATATATAAACCTTAACAATAATAATACTTAAAATTTATAAGCCATTGCTGTTTAGGGAATAAAATAAAGAAAAAATTTTACATAGAATTTTTAGTTTACCCATTTACCACCCCGACACTTAATACAATATTTTCCTCAATGTTGGGAAGAAAAATAAAGAACTAATAGTCATAAAAGAGGTGAAAGTGAAACTTTCTTGATATAAAATAGTGTGGAGCACCAAATGTGGAGAATGCAACTGCTAATAGATATTTGTGATTTACATCTCACCATTGAAACCTTTCTAAAACAACAAGAAAAAAAAGGTATTAAAAATAGGAGTTAAAACACGACCAAATAACCTTAACTAGAAAGCTATAAATCTTACACTATTAAACACCATCAACAATTCCAAAACAAAGAAACAAGCTAAAACAACATAAAAGAAGAATAACAAGTTAAAGGGGATGCTGCCAATATGGAGTATGCAATAGATCACGAATGGCAAGCTCTAGATACTACTGTGAGGATCCCTCTCCAGCATCATGCCACGACTCCTGGCAGTCAAACTCGACCTCCTCCTCATCACTATCCTTGCCATTAGCATTCGATGAGTAAGTTGTGCATGGGATAGTGAATGCATTCACATTCTTGCTCTATTGATATGTTTCCTTGTTCTTACCCTAGAAATCCACACCAAAATCCTCAAAGAGTAAAGTTAAAAGATGATATTATATTGAATGGTGTTGGTCATAGTCCCAAGGATGATTGTTGTCAATAGAATACCTACAATATCTCCTAAACCGTTATCCATCTGATCCATAAAATAACAATTGAAGACTCTCATCATATTCTTACTACTCAAACTAGGCACAATGTTATGATTGAATAAATAAACAAGAAAACTGCACCTTGATTTCAAGACACTAGTAGGAACATATGATCTATCCTTTACAACCCCACTATCTTTAGCTATTTTTTCCCTGAACTTATGCCCATAACAAATCTTATGCATAGCAGCTTCAAACATTCAATTCGGATCATAAGTTATAGTAGTCTTTCCATGTTCAAAAGTGAGTCTATCATTTTCAACACTAAGAATATCAGATAAGAAGCTCATGAGTGAGAGTTATATGAATCCCTTTCACATAACTTTCTAGAACACTACTGCTTGTTCTTATTTTGGATATTTGCATAAAATTGGTAGACAAGAATGGGATAATAATCAATAGGGAAATCAAACATTCTTCTCCAACCAAGTTGAAAAAACAAATCACAAAAATGATATTCATTATCAAATTAGCATCCAAGTTCACTTCAACCAACATAGAATTTGCAACTCTTTCGAAATACCACTATTATCCGTATTCAAGAAGCAGAGGTTATCAAATTGAGGTGCTCTACTAGCATATCCCTACCCACAGTTGATCTCGCCCTTTTACGAGAAGTAGAGGCACCACTAGCATTCTTAGTTTTAGGAGGCATGTTCAAAATTACTACATAGCACCATTGCACCCAAATTAAATAAATCACCAAGGATAGCCAACTAGTTCAACACAATATCACAACACAAGCATCAATTCAGCCAAATAATTACAAAAATCAACCAATGAGTGTGCAAATATCCCTCTAAACATAATAGAAGCAACCAAAGATTTCCAAAAGAATTACCCAAAAATTGTCCAAAATTCAACATGTACTGTATCAAGAACACACACTAGCTAAATTTGCAAATTTAATCCAAAATGATGTGTTTAAATGGCATAGATTGAAGCAAAACTTACTCCATTCACTAAAAAGAGCAAAATCCCTATGATCCATGCAAAAATTTGGGCCAATTTCAAGAATTTGACTTCTAGGGTTTGAACTTCAAACATCTTCAAAATGCACCAATTCCTCTAATTTACAACCCTTAATTTGGTTGAATGGCACTTGCATGAGTTGGAGACAAAGTGAGAAGCAATGTTAATAGAAGAAAAACAAAGTTTAGTTAGGGGAGAAGAGGATTCGCGGAAGGCGGAGGGAGAGGAAAAGAAAGAAGAAGAAGAAAAAGAAAGAAAAAGAAAAGGAAAAGATTAAAAAGAAAGGAAAACAGCGTCCTTTATTGAAGACGCCAATGTCCAGTACGGGTCATTGGTCTAATTATCGCGGGGGATATCACCAAAGGTTTAGGCTCTCTTTTCTCATTTTTTAAGGGCTTGCCAATGATCAGCATGATGTCTAGTCATAAAACCAACATCGATCATTCCTTCCTTTCTTACAAATGAAAATAAAATCACTAAGACATTTAGAATAAAATAAAATAACATTGAAAAAGTAAAAGGAAAAGGAAAATTAGGTTGCCTCCTGAACAACACTAAGTTTAATGTCTTGAATCGAACCAAGCAATGCCTAGAACTCCGTTAGTGTCACTTTTTGTACCATTCTAACATGGTCACCTTGAAAATATAATTTTAATCTCTAACCACTAACTACAAATGGTTCTCTTTCCATATCTCAATACCACTATAAGGACCAACTCGAGTGACCACAAAAGGACCTAACCACCTTGATCTCAACTTGCTAGAAAATAATTTAAGGCAAGAATTGAATAATAAGACTTTTTTCTCAACTTGAAACTCATTCTTCACTATATGCTTACCATGTCATTCTTTTACCCTTTTTTGTAGATACTACAATTCTTTTAAGATTTACGTCTAATCTCATTCAAACTCATTCTTTTACCCTTTTTTGTAGACCCAACGGAGCTTTACAAGCAGTCCAATATGCTCATAAAGCATTGTCAAGCTTCATTGCTCAATCTCACCTTGGCAAGCTTCTGAATACTTTGGCTTTTGTTATATGTACTTGACTTTATTGGGTTGACTTGTATAATATTTTATGATTAAGTATCTAAATTTGTTGTGGTATATATATAGTGTATTTCCTTCTAATTATGTTTTATTATCCTGATTTTATAACTTGCAAATGCTTTTATTGAGCTCTATAGCTACTCTATTTTACTTATGCTTATTTAGTATATTTTCAAAAGAAGTATGGAAGGTAGACGAAATCAAAGACGTGGGGTTAGTTGAGAACGTGGGGCTAGTCGTGGACATGAAGGTAGACAAGTACAGGAACCAAGAGAAGAAAGAGGTGCAGAAGTTGAGCAATAACATGAACCAAGGGCCGAAGTAGGAAATCTGGTAGCGACAGCAATCCAACAAATGACTGATATTTTAGCATGGTTGGTTGAGCAGCAGGGTCAAACCTCTATTAACCAGTCTAGAGACCCTAAAATAGGAGAAGATAAGGCCCTAGAGTGGTTTCAAAAGTTCTCTCCTCCCAAATTTCTTGGAGGGCCAGACCCGGAAGTAGTTGAAAAATGGTTGGAGACAATGATTAATATCTTTGCCGTCTTGAATTATATGGAGGAAAGGCAGGTGAATTTTACTGTATTTCAATTCAAAGGGCCAGGCCGATCATGGTAGAATGTGATTAGAGCTAAGTGGGAGAGGGAGCAGACAGTGTGAACTTGGTTAAACTTCATACGAGAGTTTAATGAGAAATATCTTCCATCCTTGGTTTGGGAGAAAAGGGAGGACAATTTCATCAAGCTACGTCAGGGAATCTTAAATGTATCCGAATATGAGGCTCAATTCACTAAATTGTCCAAATTTGCTCTTGAATTGGTAGTTACGGAGCAGAGGAGAGTGAGAAGATTTGTACAAGGATTGAATATGGAAATTCAAGAGACTTTGGCGGCAGCACAAATTAATACATTCACGGAAGTTTTTAAGAAAACCTAAAGGATTGAGATTGCAAGGATGCAGGTGAAGGTTTTTCATGCAAGAAAGAGGGGTGCGCCTAGTGGAGGCTAAGGGTAAGGACAAGGTGATCGTAGTATGCCACCCCCTAAGATGGGATGAGGGGTCGATGGTGTGAAATTATTGGAGACACCCAGGGGAAGTACTTCGAGAGGAACTCTAGGTGGGAGAGGACGACAAGTAGGTGCCTCACAAGGAGGCCAAGTGTCAGCTTCATGTGTAATTTGTGGTTACTGTGGCAAGTCAAACAACTCCAAGGCTGAGTGCTGGCGAAAGACGCAGAAATGTTTGCATTATGGAAGATCATCGAATTACTAACTATCCACTCATGGATATAGGTGATGCTTCGCCATCGGACAGGTCAAACCTTACACAAATCAATGTGGGAGGGAACCGGCCAAAGATGCCAACCAAATTGTATGTCTTAGACCAACACCAAATACCTAATCCATTTGAAGTGGTAGAAGGTACGATTCATGTCTTCCATCGTCTGGTTAAGATTTTGATAAATTCTGGTGCCATTTATTCATTTGTAAACCCTTATGATTTTATGTGTGCCATTGATGTGAAAGCTGAGAGGCTACTGTATGATTTAGAAGGGAGGACACTTACAAGTGGTCAATATTTGCTCACTAATGAGGTGCATAGAAATTATGAGATCTGGGTTAGTGAGCGAAAATTAGTAGTAGACCTTATAAGTCTGGCCATTAAAGGGTATGACATCATCATAGGACTGGATTGGTTAGGTTGTTATCATGCCCGATTATAGGATGATAGTGATTGAGTTTTGCATACCAGGTGAAGCAATCTGAAAACTAGATGTGAGGGATACTTTAGCTTCATCTGCCCTTATTTCGAAAATTCGAATTAGAAAGAGTGAATGGCCCAAAAGATCACTAAACTATTAAAAATGGCACCTTCTGGTCACCAAACTTTTTTTGTGGCCGAAAAGGTCACTAAACTCGCAAAAACTCTTCAGCGGAGTCATTTTACCGAATTTCAACGGTTTCTCACCCGGTGACAAAAGCACTTGGGTTGAACGAATATTCTAATATGGGCAAAAATGTCCAAAAGGCTATTGGAACAATAGATTGTTTAATTCCCAAAGTTGACCAACCTCCAACCTAATGAGATTTACTTCATCTTCTTCGGCGGTAAAAAGGGTGATTGTGACTGCCTGTAAACCAAATGAAAATAGAAAATAACCCACCCAAAAACAGTAGTAAACTCCTCCGCAAACACCTTTGTCGCGCCCCATTTTTTGATAAATAAATAAATGGTTTTAAAAAATGTATTTTTTGATTCAATTTGTGATTGGAAAATGAATTGTGATTTAAAAGAAAAATTGGTCTAAATGGGGGTTTGAGAATGCGACGATTTGACCCAAAATTATAGTTTAAAAAGGGTTTTTGAAATAAAAATTGGAGTCGCCACTTGGTAATGAGTTAAGGTGTACCAAGTCATCAAAAAATGAATTTTTAAAGAAAAAATAGGAAAAAATAGTAAGAAACCCCTTTTAAACGACTCCTTGTCCACGTAAACCAAAGAAAAAGGTTCGGGAGTCACATTTGACAAAGGGGAAGGCAAGGATAAAATCCAAGGCACCCCTTTGACCTAGCCAAGGCTAGTTGCATGATTTAATCAAAGATTTTCTTGTTTTAACCAAAGAATTTATTACATTTGGATGTGCTACATGAAATGCAAAACCCTAGATTCTGAGATGTCTCTTGTAAGGTTTTTGGTCCCAACCACATGAATTGTGGCGGCCAATGAAAGAAAACCTTATAGAGGTCGATTAATGCAAATGATGATTCAAATGCAAGTGTGCAAGTGTGAAAGTGTATGAAAGATGCAAGAAATGTAAGTGCAAGTGTGCGAATGTATAAAAAGGTGCATGTGTGAAATTGTATAAAATTCAAGTGTTTTTTGTGTGCAAGTATGTGAAAATAGAATAATAGATATATAAGGTAAAGTGGAATTCCATTTGTGAGGTGAAAATGAGCACGTGATAGGAAAAATGTAGTGAGAAAGGATGTGAGGACTCGCAAAAAACTATTATTCTATGCCTAATTTATGGCTTAATAAATTATTTAATTGGATTTTATTTCCAAGGAATATTTTCTAGTCTTATGAGACCTAAACGCATGATAATATAATTTCGTTATATTTTTAAAATGATTCGTTTCGAAAATTAATTTCCTAGAGCGCGTTTAGCGAAAATAGTGAATAGTACTTGGAGATTTTATCCGCGTAGTAGCACAATAAGCTTGGAATATTGGAGACCTGTACCATGGTCCTAAAATAGGAAATTTTATGAATAAATATTCAAGTGATAGTTAGTAGTGCAATCGTTATAAGAATTTTTCGAAAGTTTCGCGTTATAGCGGTAAAATTGACGGTACGCGTTTTCACACGCGCAACTTCGATTGAGGGACTTTAGACCCTTATTTCGGGACAACTAAGAGTGAATAATAATTACATGAATATATATACATTGGAGGTTTAGTGCACTAGTGAACCAAACGCGCGAGAAAAATCGAGTCCAAACGCATCCTAGTTGCACTATTTCAAGTTGACTTTGGAGCAATTTTTCACCACACATTTAATCTTCTTTGAGAAGCCAACTTAGATCAAAATCACACTCTCTCTTCTCTCTCCTCACAGCCGGCCAAGCTTCCCCCTCTCTCTAACTCATTTGCAACAAAAATTCTGCACACTAATCTCACCCAAAACCACCCCAAATCACCTCCAAATCACACCAAACTTGGAGACCACTTAGCAAACCTCTTGGAGATTATATCTAGCTAAGGAGGAGGGGAGCTTTCACGGTTTCTTTGGAGCTTCAAGAGGGCCGAAAATTCTGACCTTGCAAACCAAAGGAGTAGGTAATGATCAACCCTTGGATTCTTATCTTTTGGAGATTATATGACAAGATTAAGTTCATGCATGCACTTAGTTACTTGTTTATGGTGTAAAAATGTGATTGTGGGCTCTTGGAATTCCCACACTTGGGTTGTTGTTGCTGATGTGATGATTAATGGTGATTATATTGTTGGTTTAGTGATTTTAATGATGCATTAGTGATGGGTAATTAGTGGAAACTTCATTGGGTGTAAGAAGCTAAACTTTCCGATTTTGCCCCTGCCATGTTCGGCCATTTCCAGGCCAATTTTTAATGGTTTAATTGCTTGAATTGGATGTTTGTAGGATGTATTAGATGTGTGAAAAATTTCATTGAAAAATAATGAGGTTTGAATGGGCAAATGAATTTTTGTTCGAAACCAGCAAATCTGGAAAACTGATTCGCGTATGCTCTGACCAGCAGTAGTATTTTGGCTATAACTCTGTCCTCGGATGTTGAAATCATGTACCGTCGGTGGCGTTTGAAACTAGACATTCCTAGCTTTAATTTGGTATATAATGTACGTTCTGATTCTTTGTGAGCAAGCCGAACCAAATGTTTTAAGTTCGCTGTCCTGTTACTCTGTTCATCTGGAATGAAGTGTTCAGGCAGCAACTTGATGCCCGAATTTGAACCAGATGGGTGCCGAATTTGGCAACGATTTCTTCTGTGATATTTTAACTCTATGAATGCATTTTCCAACGGCGTAAGCCATGCTCGATTTCGAGCTATATTGACTGATTTGTGACTGAAACAAGTGGACTGCTCTGTTTTGGAAAACCCTAATGTTTGGACTGGTTTGGAACCAAATCTTGGAGTGAACTTGTTAGTTGATGTTTTGATATTAAACACTTACCAAAGGTATCATGGGTATATCTTAGACCCTTATTTCACAAATGAACCATGGTTGGATAACTTTCTTGGTTAAACGGTTGGAAATTTGGAAAATGAAAGTCCAAGGCAGATTGCCTTAGGATTTTTCTTGAACTTTGGTTGGCTAATTAACGACCTTGCCGAAGGTATTTTTCCCCGAAATTCGATAGAGAGATACCTTCCATATAGTATTGAAATACTGCCAATTTTGGTGCCGATTCAAGTTCGTTTCGATACCCAATTGAATTACTAAAGTTAGAGGTTCAAATCTGGAAAATTCTCATCCAGTCTTGAATTTGCTCAACTTCGGGCTACCGTATCTCGGTGCTCGAAACTCCGATTTTTGATCCGCTTGTTTTGTCCTACACTTCACTTGCAACACTAATTGAGCTGAAAATTTCAGAGGCCGGTTTGCAACGTGCGAATCGTGCCGAATTTTCAAAGTTGGCCAAAATCCAACTTCATTCTGCCTTGTGAACCAACCCAGCATCTTCAAGCTCAATTTTGACCACTTTTCACTTTGATTCATGGAAAAGTGTCTTCTAGGAACTTATAGTACTCTCTAAGAGGTTTCCAACGGTATAAAGTTTTCCAATTGTCGACTTATGCCGAGCGAGTTATGATTTTTCAAAGATTTATCGTAAAACTGAAAAATTTTCCAACTTCAAAGAAATAGAGTTTTTCAAGAACTCTTTATTCTTTTGATATTCTTAAACGTTTTGCTTACGATTTTCAAGATAAAAACTCAAATAATATTGTACCTAATAAAAGGCAAGTTGAACCTCGATTTACGTGTAATTGAGGTTCCTTTTTGCAAAATAATTCTTAGATTGTACTAGTGTACAATCTTTCTTGATAAGTGGGTTAATTGTGTGATTATCCACTATTAAATTGCCAGGCGCGCAAGGAGACCTTCAAGAGGATCTCACCGTGGACACTTGAACTTCCGGAAAATAATTCTTATTGAATTGCTCGGTGAGTGTCAAGTGTGTGAATTTTGATACTTACTTATTTGTGGGATTTGTTGAAAGTTTTAAAAATAAGGGCGGGTGCGTACTTTATCGCACTCGTTCTAATTTCAAATGAATGAATGAAATGTATTGAATGAATGAATGAAATGTATTGAATGAATGAATGAAATGCAATGTTATGTCATGAATGCTTATGTCGGTGGAGTGAACCTCCTCGACTTTCAAATGAATGGGGGACGCCCAAACTCATAGGCCGTCCTTAGACTCGAGCCAGCAATGGGCTTGGTCGGGGATTTGGACGAGCCATGAGATACAAATAAGCTCGACCTAATAAGAGGTCTTGCTTGGCATACTCGTTGAGTATCGCCCAATATTGGCCATTGTGGGCCCTTGGGGTGTACGGTGGACGGAGGGAAGTAAGTGGTGATCTACGGAAATGGAAATACCGACCCGGTTGACAGGAGGGTCAATGCGGGAAGGTATAAGAATGACAACGGCAGATCGAGTGGAACTTAGCTCCTGAGAGCTACTATATCCTTGAATTGTTTCTGATTACTTTCCTGCTTGATTGATTGATTATTGAAAAGACATGGCTTTATTTATTAAATTTGGGATTGTTATTTGACTAAGTGCTTACATGTGTGTTCTTGGCCTCACGAGCGTTAGCTCACCCTATAGTTTTGTTTTCCTTAACAGGACCGACTCTTGGAGAAATATGGAGAAACCATCCGTTGTAATTTTGTTAAGACTCCTGTTATATATTTTGACTAGGCCCTGGTTTGGGTTGTACTTTTGGAAATTGTAAACTTGAAAAGTTTGGGCCCTGATGTGTACTTTGAATTTAAGTCGTTTCATGATTACCCGATGTACTGGTTATACATTAAGTGACTTATTAAGCTTGAACGCTTCCGCATTATTGTATTCATGTTACTCTCATCGAAGTGTTTAGTTCGGTTTTAAATTGAATGGAATTGCTTGAGTCCTGGCGAGAGCTGGGCAGGCGTCCGCGGATACCCTTTGGTCCGCCTCAGGGAGATGTGGGGCGTCACAGTTGGTATCAGAGCTTAGGCTTCAGATCTCTGTAGCGTATCCTAGGCTTAAAGTTTAGGATGCTTGACTGTGGGATTAATTTGTATATTATGTGAACAAGGATCTATTGTATCTTAGGGGTTAAAGAAATTGATTATTCGGGAGTTCTTATTTGGGACTTGCAGAAGAAACTGAGGAATTAGGTGATGTTATATTGAAGGAAGATATGGGATGAGAGATTTGAAGTGAAAGATTGGATGAATTTGAATTATCATTATATTTGTAAGTGTGGAAAGAATTGAGATAATTATTAGTACTGGCTATGGAGGATAAGAGACCGAGATTTGATAGTCAAACTCCATGTGTGATGATTTTGAACCAAGATAAAAGTACAAAGGAATAAAATGCATTTTCCGCCCAAATATCTTCTAAAGAAATTCTGCTTTGAAAATTTAAAGAAAAAACTAGGATGTACTAGTTTTATTTGTAAGAGATGAGTGGAAATAAGATATATATGCTTTAAATATGTGTAATTTTCCGATCTTGGTAAAAAGGTGAGTTTTACTTGAATTTCAAAGTTGAAAATTTGTGAATAACTAATGAGTTGTTGAACTTTGTATATGATGGGTTAATACAAGATTTACATTTTCTAATCTAAGTTTTTCCCCTTGATTGTATATTGGTGTAATCTCACACTTAAATTTGTCCATGCTTTACACGAAGAAAAAAATATATATATCCTGAGTTTTCGAAAGAATGGCAAGCTTATGTTTAATAATGTGAATCCTGAACTTGATAAGATTTTTGATTACTTGAAATACTCTTCTTATGTTTTAAAATTCTTGACTTTCAAGAAGAGTGAGCCAATTTTAAATGTACGGACTGAGGCAACTTTGAGATATAGAGCAACTGCATTCAAGAGTACAAGTTAGTGTGAATTGATTTGGTTTCCATTTGACACGTAAGGTAGCAAGTTGTACTTATTCTTGGGTTTGAACTTGGAGCTTGAAACTTTAATTACAAAACCCTAAGACTGGTTATTTTTGGAGATGATGGTGTTCCGACTGGTGGCTGGTTATTAAAGATTTTGAGCTTCGAATGGATAATCTTGGTTTTAGCTTGCGTTATGGCTTTATTGGATTTAATTTCGTAAAGGCGTGTGATCTGATTGAAATTAGTGATGTCTGGACCCTTTGGTTTAACTATGGACTTAGAAAGGGGTAGTGCACGCTGTGAGGCCTTTTGTATCCTGCTTGTATGTACTTCTATATTTTTGTGGCACTTAGTTGCCTATGTGCAATATTGGACATATTGGTCTTGTTTTGTAACTTCTAACCGTGCTATAACTTTTGATACATGTAATGAATCATGACCTGATTTTAAATGTTTTTGCAACTTGTATACGCGTTACGCTCTTTATGCTTAGTTATGCCTTTTCCTGTGCTTATAGACTTTTCTTAAGTAGGGTAGCAGGAATGAGAAAAGGGGACCGTGACCGAGGGCTTAGACAACCCTGTACCTGTGAGACAAATTGATAGACAGTTTCATATGATTTAATAGGTCCCTAGTACTGAATATGAATCGAACATAAACCCGAAGATCCGATCTACTAGTGTATAATGGATTAACCTAGCCGGAAACTTAGTGAGATTTTCTTGTGCGCAACATATGTTAGGATTGGTTCTGTGCCAATATTTCAATCTTAGGAAGTTTGAACTCCGAAAGTATTGCAGTGGGTTGGTAAGAGAACTCGAACTGCCTGAAACCGATTAGACTGAGCTTACTTGAGACTTGAACCTGTTTAGGCTAGTGTGCTCTTGCGTATCCTCAATGGACCTAATTTGACTGAATATATGGAATGTGGACTTGAATTTTGTGACTGTTTAAGAATGTGAATTGCTGGACAGAGGTTAGGCCAGTGTGTTCTTACTCGTACTCATGACCCTTGAATTTGAACTTGAACTTGCACTTGAACTTGAACTTATACTTTTGTTCGTACTCATGCACCATGAACCTGAAGTATTTCGCTCTGCTTTGACCCTACTCTTGAACTTATTCGTACTGGTGTGGTTGTAGACCGGCTACTACTCTTCTGTAGCGGTTGAACTGAACCTCTCTGGTGGGGCATTGCTTGTTGTGTTGTCCAGCACCACCAGAGATGAACTTTTGATTTGAAGCTTCGCTATATCCTGAATTTCTTCCAAATGTCTGGGACTTTACGTCCGACTTCAAGCCTTTTGCCTGTTTTATCTGATTACGCGATTAATTCCCTATTGGACCATGACTATTTGATAGGTTGGATTGGTGTGATATGTAGTACTTGAACCTGATAAGTGATTATTAAATAAGCCATGCTTTGCTGGATGTAAGGGGTAAGTTAGCCTCGTCTGCACTAATTTCGGGAATTCGGGTTAGAAAATTGTTAAGTAAAGGAGCTCAAGGGTATTTGGCTTTTCTTGTTAATACCCCTAGCGATAAGGTGAATCTGGAGGACACACCGGTAGTGAAAGAATTTTCTGATGTTTTCCTGAAGAATTGGAGTCTCTACCCCCGGAACGGGAAATAGCTTTTAAAATTGATTTAGCTCCGGGAATAGCACCTATATCAAGGACACCATACAGGATGGCTCCAGCTGAGTTGAAGGAGTTGAAGTTACAATTTCAGGATTTGTTGGAACGGGGTTTTATACGAGAGAGTGATTCCCCGTGGGGAGCCCCAGTTTTGTTTGTAAAGAAGAAAGATGGGAGTTTGAGGTTATGTATAGATTATCGAGGCTTAAATGATGTTACGGTTAAGAATAAATACCCACTACCCCACATTGATGAACTGTTTGACCAATTGCAAGGGGCGGTAGTGTTTTCAAAATTGGATCTAAAGCAAGGTTACTATCAATTGAGGATTTTGGAGAAGGACATACCTAAGACTGCTTTTAACTCAAGGTATGGGCACTTCGAGTTTGCAGTAATGCCTTTTGGGTTAACCAATGTACCTGCCGCTTTCATGGATTTAATGCATAGGGTTTTTAAGCCTTACTTGGATCAATTTGTGGTGATCCTCATTGATGACATTTTGGTGTATTCTAAGAATGTGAAAGATCATGAGAAACATTTGAGAATTGTTTTACAAATCTTGAGGGAACATTAGTTGTATGCTAAGTAGCAAATGTGAATTCTGGCTAAAAGAAGTGATTTTCCTGGGGCATATAATTTCTCAGGAGGGAATAAAATGTACCAAGACTTGAAAAGTCTATATTGGTGGAAAAATATGAAGAAGGAAATTGCCCAATTTGTTCAGACATGCTTGGTTTGTCAACAGGTTAAAACCGAACATCAGAAACCATCAGGGCTTTTGCAACCTCTAGAAATACCTGAGTGGAAATGGGAAAATATTACCATGGATTTTGTATCAGGCTTACCTAGGACACAGAAAGGCCATGATGCCATTTGGGTGATAGTAGATAGATTGACTAAATCAGCTCATTTTCTGCCGATTAATATGAAATATCCATTGGAGAAGTTGGCCAGATTGTACTTGGATGAGATTATCAGACTACATGGTATACCTGTGAGTATTGTGTCAGATAGGGATCCAAGATTTGTTTCGAGGTTTTGGCAAAAGATGCAAGAAGTGTTGGGGACTAAGTTGAACTTTAGTACCACCTATCATCCCCAGACTGATGGACAATCTGAAAGAACAATTCAAACTCTTGAGGACATGTTGAGGACTTGTGTACTGGACTTCGGAGAGAATTGGAGTAAGTTCTTGATCTTAGTGGAATTTGCCTATAACAATAGGTTCCACTCTTCTATTCAAATGGCTCCGTATGAGGCACTTTATGGTCGGAAGTGTAGATCCCCAATTTGTTGGGATGAAGTAGGTGAACGGAAAATCTTAGACACGACTACTGTATCTTGGAGTAGAGGAAGTGACATGGGAAGTTGAAGAGACAATCAGGGAGAAGTATCCAGACTTGTTCACCGACCAAGGTAAATTTCGAGGACGAAATTTTCTTAAGGGGGAGAGGATGTGAGGACTCGCAAAAAACTATTATTCTATGCCTAATTTATGGCTTAATAAATTATTTAATTGGATTTTATTTTCAAGGAATATTTTCTAGTCTTATGAGACCTAAACGCATGATAATATAATTTCGTTATATTTTTAAAATGATTCGTTTCGAAAATTAATTTCCTAGAGCGCGTTTAGCGAAAATAGTGAATAGTACTTGGAGATTTTATCCGCGTAGTAGCACAATAAGCTTGGAATATTGGAGACCTGTACCATGGTCCTAAAATAGGAAATTTTATGAATAAATATTCAAGTGATAGTTAGTAGTGCAATCGTTATAAGAATTTTTCGAAAGTTTCGCGTTATAGCGGTAAAATTGACGGTACGCGTTTTCACACGCGCAACTTCGATTGAGGGACTTTAGACCCTTATTTCGGGACAACTAAGAGTGAATAATAATTACATGAATATATATACATTGGAGGTTTAGTGCACTAGTGAACCAAACGCGCGAGAAAAATCGAGTCCAAACGCATCCTAGTTGCACTATTTCAAGTTGACTTTGGAGCAATTTTTCACCACACATTTAATCTTCTTTGAGAAGCCAACTTAGATCAAAATCACACTCTCTCTTCTCTCTCCTCACAGCCGGCCAAGCTTCCCCCTCTCTCTAACTCATTTGCAACAAAAATTCTGCACACTAATCTCACCCAAAACCACCCCAAATCACACCAAACTTGGAGACCACTTAGCAAACCTCTTGGAGATTATATCTAGCTAAGGAGGAGGGGAGCTTTCACGGTTTCTTTGGAGCTTCAAGAGGGCCGAAAATTCTGACCTTGCAAACCAAAGGAGTAGGTAATGATCAACCCTTGGATTCTTATCTTTTGGAGATTATATGACAAGATTAAGTTCATGCATGCACTTAGTTACTTGTTTATGGTGTAAAAATGTGATTGTGGGCTCTTGGAATTCCCACACTTGGGTTGTTGTTGCTGATGTGATGATTAATGGTGATTATATTGTTGGTTTAGTGATTTTAATGATGCATTAGTGATGGGTAATTAGTGGAAACTTCATTGGGTGTAAGAAGCTAAACTTTCCGATTTTGCCCCTGCCATGTTCGGCCATTTCCAGGCCAATTTTTAATGGTTTAATTGCTTGAATTGGATGTTTGTAGGATGTATTAGATGTGTGAAAAATTTCATTGAAAAATAATGAGGTTTGAATGGGCAAATGAATTTTTGTTCGAAACCAGCAAATCTGGAAAACTGATTCGCGTATGCTCTGACCAGCAGTAGTATTTTGGCTATAACTCTGTCCTCGGATGTTGAAATCATGTGCCGTCGGTGGCGTTTGAAACTAGACATTCCTAGCTTTAATTTGGTATATAATGTACGTTCTGATTCTTTGTGAGCAAGCCGAACCAAATGTTTTTAAGTTCGCTGTCCTGTTACTCTGTTCATCTGGAATGAAGTGTTCAGGCAGCAACTTGATGCCCGAATTTGAACCAGATGGGTGCCGAATTTGGCAACGATTTCTTCTGTGATATTTTAACTCTATGAATGCATTTTCCAACGGCGTAAGCCATGCTCGATTTCGAGCTATATTGACTGATTTGTGACTGAAACAAGTGGACTGCTCTGTTTTGGAAAACCCTAATGTTTGGACTGGTTTGGAACCAAATCTTGGAGTGAACTTGTTAGTTGATGTTTTGATATTAAACACTTACCAAAGGTATCATGGGTATATCTTAGACCCTTATTTCACAAATGAACCATGGTTGGATAACTTTCTTGGTTAAACGGTTGGAAATTTGGAAAATGAAAGTCCAAGGCAGATTGCCTTAGGATTTTTCTTGAACTTTGGTTGGCTAATTAACGACCTTGCCGAAGGTATTTTTCCCCCGAAATTTGATAGAGAGATACCTTCCATATAGTATTGAAATACTGCCAATTTTGGTGCCGATTCAAGTTCGTTTCGATACCCAATTGAATTACTAAAGTTAGAGGTTCAAATCTGGAAAATTCTCATCCAGTCTTGAATTTGCTCAACTTCGGGCTACCGTATCTCGGTGCTCGAAACTCCGATTTTTGATCCGCTTGTTTTGTCCTACACTTCACTTGCAACACTAATTGAGCTGAAAATTTCAGAGGCCGGTTTGCAACGTGCGAATCGTGCCGAATTTTCAAAGTTGGCCAAAATCCAACTTCATTCTGCCTTGTGAACCAACCCAGCATCTTCAAGCTCAATTTTGACCACTTTTCACTTTGATTCATGGAAAAGTGTCTTCTAGGAACTTATAGTACTCTCTAAGAGGTTTCCAACGGTATAAAGTTTTCCAATTGTCGACTTATGCCGAGCGAGTTATGATTTTTCAAAGATTTATCGTAAAACTGAAAAATTTTCCAACTTCAAAGAAATAGAGTTTTTCAAGAACTCTTTATTCTTTTGATATTCTTAAACGTTTTGCTTACGATTTTCAAGATAAAAACTCAAATAATATTGTACCTAATAAAAGGCAAGTTGAACCTCGATTTACGTGTAATTGAGGTTCCTTTTTGCAAAATAATTCTTAGATTGTACTAGTGTACAATCTTTCTTGATAAGTGGGTTAATTGTGTGATTATCCACTATTAAATTGCCAGGCGCGCAAGGAGACCTTCAAGAGGATCTCACCGTGGACACTTGAACTTCCGGAAAATAATTCTTATTGAATTGCTCGGTGAGTGTCAAGTGTGTGAATTTTGATACTTACTTATTTGTGGGATTTGTTGAAAGTTTTAAAAATAAGGGCGGGTGCGTACTTTATCGCACTCGTTCTAATTTCAAATGAATGAATGAAATGTATTGAATGAATGAATGAAATGTATTGAATGAATGAATGAAATGCAATGTTATGTCATGAATGCTTATGTCGTTGGAGTGAACCTCCTCGACTTTCAAATGAATGGGGGACGCCCAAACTCATAGGCCGTCCTTAGACTCGAGCCAGCAATGGGCTTGGTCGGGGATTTGGACGAGCCATGAGATACAAATAAGCTCGACCTAATAAGAGGTCTTGCTTGGCATACTCGTTGAGTATCGCCCAATATTGGCCATTGTGGGCCCTTGGGGTGTACGGTGGACGGAGGGAAGTAAGTGGTGATCTACGGAAATGGAAATACCGACCCGGTTGACAGGAGGGTCAATGCGGGAAGGTATAAGAATGACAACGGCAGATCGAGTGGAACTTAGCTCCTGAGAGCTACTATATCCTTGAATTGTTTCTGATTACTTTCCTGCTTGATTGATTGATTATTGAAAAGACATGGCTTTATTTATTAAATTTGGGATTGTTATTTGACTAAGTGCTTACATGTGTGTTCTTGGCCTCACGAGCGTTAGCTCACCCTATAGTTTTGTTTTCCTTAACAGGACCGACTCTTGGAGAAATATGGAGAAACCATCCGTTGTAATTTTGTTAAGACTCCTGTTATATATTTTGACTAGGCCCTGGTTTGGGTTGTACTTTTGGAAATTGTAAACTTGAAAAGTTTGGGCCCTGATGTGTACTTTGAATTTAAGTCGTTTCATGATTACCCGATGTACTGGTTATACATTAAGTGACTTATTAAACTTGAACGCTTCCGCATTATTGTATTCATGTTACTCTCATCGAAGTGTTTAGTTCGGTTTTAAATTGAATGGAATTGCTTGAGTCCTGGCGAGAGCTGGGCAGGCGTCCGCGGATACCCTTTGGTCCGCCTCAGGGAGATGTGGGGCGTCACAGGAACACTCACCTAGATATGCAAAATAACGTGCAAAATATCCTTTCGGATATTACCCTTAGTCACCAATGAAACCTAAGGTTGAACAAGAGAACATATTACAGTTTATCGAGCAAAACATTTAAGGGAAACAAAGAAACCCGACTAATTAGGAGTAAAATGTGTAAAGATGACTTTCAAGTAAGAAGAGGGTTGTTTGAACCCCAGGATGAAAAATCATGTTTTAAAATGGAAAACCGGTCATGGTATTGGCCAAACAAAAGTATACAAGTTCAAATAGAAACCTAGCCCTCGAGCGAAAATTTGGGCAGCACGCCCTTTGTGTTTACCTAATTTTCCAGCCATTTTGGCTTCATTATTTTTCCTCAACCACAACCCAACATCACACATAAGTAATTCAAGTCAAGAGCCGTTCCATAGGCTCACAATATCATAAGAATAAGAATTACAACAATCACAAGTGCAGAAATTCAACTTAGCACAAGACAGATTTGACGTACGAATGCGGAAATAACATATCCGAAGCTACGCTTATCGAATTGAGACAAAACCTATGCCGTTTTGAAGCTAAGACACAGAGCTACAACATTAATGAAGGTCACTTAGTCCAGTTTCTAATGTAACTTAGTCAAATTCTCAAATTACTAAACCAGAAACCAATTCGTCGGCTGTTTAAACGCAGAATACTGTAATGGACATATCTCAGAGTACACAAGTCCGAATCAGGTGTTCTTAGAGGCATTTGAAAGCTAATGCAGAATACTACAACTTTCATGTTTTGGAAAAAAGCTAAATCAGAATGGATCCTAGTCGAAAAACGTGATAAACTGGACTTAACTGATCACACGGACTGCTTGGGAAATACTTAAAACAGTAAGGGTATTTTGGACTTTTCACATCCTACGTTGCTCCGATTGAGCTGAAATGTTGTAGGAACCTATAAAATACCATTCTATACAACTTTCCTTCTTTAACCTAAGGCCAATTCGGCCTCTAACATAGGGATTCAAATTCGGACAGAATGTTGGGAAAAATTTCCAGAAATCTGAAATCTTTTGGTTTCAATGATAGTTTTCTTAATTTCTTGCTACACTTGTTACCAAAACCCCCTATATAACCTTGGATACAACATATATCAATCAGACATCAAGTATAGGCAGAAATTAATCAAACCCTAACTTACCTATCTCATCCAAAATCATCACATCAACTTGCATAACTTGTTATCTACCCAAAACATGAACTAGATAACATCTTAAACCAAAAATTAGAAGAACAAGGACCATGATCAGATTTTTACCTCAAGAACAAGGCTTGGAAGAATGATACTCCACTTCCTTTGAAATTTCTTAGTTCCTCTAGCTTCCCCACTTACCAACTAACACTTTAATCGGTCTAGTTTCCTTTCTTTCTCACTTGGTTGATCGAACTCAAGATGAAATGGTTGTTTTTCTTGTTTTTCTTGCTCTCCCTTTTCTCTCTTTCTCTCGGCTGTGATGGTGCAGAAATGAAGAGCTTTGGAGTTGGTTTTAGGGATAAATATGATGGAAATTCATTAGTCAACCAACCAAGGAAAGTCTACCACTTGTTGCTTCAAGATTGGTTCTTAATTTTTTTCTTTTTCCTTGTTGTTTTTGGTCAAAAAATTCGGCCAGCTTGCTCAGCTTTATAGCTGATGTTTGGCTCTAATATTAAAGAGATTAAGTATATAAAAAATGATGGTCAAGTGGTGCGTTCAAACGGTAGTGCGCGGGACCCGCCGGTTCGCGCCGTTTTTCTTAAAAACTCACGTACTAGGGTTTTACTTCCCATTCACTAACCTTATATCATTGCTACCAATCACATATTATTTCTCACTTAAAAGTCACTTTTAATCCTCAAATTTAATCCTTACTCTGTACCGAAAATTCATCCGGCGAAAAATCGCGAAAACCCTAATTTTGCTCCAAACTTGAAACCGAAGCGTAAAACCCTATTTTCTAGGTTTACTTACACTTATTGTGAAATAATTGGGTAGTGGGCTTTGACAAATAATAATTTTCAAATACAAGGGTATTTTTGAGAAAAAATACAAGAAATTTGCGAGTCCTCACATTCTCTCCCCCTTAAAAAAATTTCGTCCTCGAAATTTTACCTTCAGTTGCCTCAGACGAGTCTGGAACTTGTCGGTTGTCTAAAGCATAAACCTTTGCCGGTCCGCTAGTTCGTTTCCCTCCTTCATTCACTTGTGATTTAGCTCCATCCAGTTGCAGAGTATTGCTTTCACGTGACTGTCTCCTCGGACAGTTGCTAACTTGATGATCGCCACTTCCGCAGATTAAACATTTCCGCCCCTTTCTCCAACAATCGCTTTCGACATGATTTGCCTTTCCACAGTACCCACAGACCACGTGAGAAGCCATCTTTTGGCTTTCTTGAAAACTTTTCCCAAATCTGATTTGGCTTTCTTTTGTAGATCCTTCACCTATCGCCCCTAATGTCCATGGTGGGTGGGACAAAAAGTTCACTTTTTGCACTTTGGAAGGGACTCTCGCTTCACTTAATTCCTCCGCTACACTACTCGATGCACTCCTTTTCTGGGTCTGGGAAGCTTTTATCTGTGCCTTTGCAGTCTCGATTCTTTGAGCTTTCTCAAGGGCCTCCGTAAACGTATTCACTTGTATTGCCGCTAATGCTTCTTGGAGTTCCAAATTTAATCCCTGTATAAACCGTCTTACTCTTCGCCGCTCTGTGGCCACCAATTCAGAAGCAAACTTGGATAGTTTTGTAAATTTTGTTTCATATTCGGCCACACTTAGCGTTCCCTGGCGTAGTCCAATAAACTCTTCCTCTCTCCTCTCTTGAACTAAACGAGGGAGGTATTTCTCGTTAAATTCCCTTATGAAATTCGTCCATGTCCATACGGTCTGTTCTCTTTCCCATTTTGCTTTAATAACGTTCCACCACGCTCGGGCCGATCCTTCAAATTGGAACACCGCAAAGTTTACTTGTCTTTGCTCGGTGTAGTTCAAGACGGTGAAAATATTAATCATGGCCTCTAACCATTGTTCGGCTATATCCGGATCAGATCCTCCAAGAAATTTCGGAGGAGTAAACTTCTGAAACCTCTCAAGAGCCTTATCTTCTCCGATTTCAGGGTTCCGGGGTTGATTCACGGCCATTTGGCCTTGTTGATCCACCAGTCTTGCCAAGATATCTGTCATTTGTTGCATTACCGTTGCCATTTGGTCTTCGGCTTCAACCCTCGTTCCTTGCTCTTGTGCAGATGTTGTTTCTATTTCCTCTCTTGGCTCTTGAGCTCGTTCATTCCCACGGCCACGTCCACGTCCACGGCTACGTCTCCCGTCCATATATATGTTTTCCCTCTCTTTTCTTTTCCCCCAAAAGGTAATTTAGTAAATAAACACGATAAGGTTACTAAAGTAACTATTGAGGGCACCAAATATTCAAATAAACATATACCTACATAACACGCCATACCAAGATGACGGATAAGCAAATACACAAATACATATCAAGTTGGACAGATAACCATGTACATACAGGTATACTAACGTCATGTAGTAACAATATACAGGTAAATCAAAAGGAAAAGGTGAAGTCGTCCCAGTATCAGCCCGTCCGGTCTCTCACGTCACTTACTATCCAATCTAGATGTCCCTGATCTCTTGTGCTCATTCTAGTCAGACAAAGCCTGTTCATGTTCCCAAAATGTAAGTCTCAAGTATTTAGCAGCACCTCAACTATAGAGTACTCAGGCACGAGAATCCGAAATAAGATAATTCACATCTCGAGCTGCAGTCCCAAGAGTAAACTATCTACAATCGGAATTCCTACCTGACATACCTATCTATGGTCCTCAGATACCATTAGAAAGATTTAAGGCCTATAACATTTGCAATTCATAGCTTCACTTAGTCCCTCATACTTATTCACCACTTAGTCCAGGGTCACTCCACGTAGAAACCACGCGAAGCAACTATAAATTTTATCCCTCAATCGCTTAACTTTCAAGTCCAATCAAATCCCACAATCCGGTATCCTAATCTTTAATCTAGGATACACTACAGAGATCTGAAGCCTAAGCTCTGATACCACTTGTAACGACCCCACCTCCCCCTAAGGCGTACCAGAGGGTTTGGCGGGCCGCCTGCCCAGCTCTCGCCGGGACTCAGTCGTTCGTTAATCAAATCCAGAACAAATCACAAGAATAAATAGGGCAGCAATCCAAACTTAAAGTGGAACTTATATACATTGCTATCTCAAAAGGAAGTACAACCATCAAATGTACAAAGGTTCTCACTTCACCATACAACTAGCCCGTGCCAAGCACTAGGGCGAGAACCATTACAAAAGAAACAAAAGACCTAGACTAGGCTAGTCTATGCTCTCATCCTGCTCGCCGTCCCCTGTTAAGGAAAACAAAACTAAAGGGGTGAGCTAAAAGCTCAGTGAGGTTCCAAACAGATAATCAAACAATCAAACAATCAATTCAATACATTAAACATGGAGTATCAATAATTCAAGAAACATTTACAATGGAAAGCAATAATAACATTCATTAAAAGGATACGGCTCACAAGGAGCAATTCGTTCATTCGTTCTCCTGACATTTCCCCTTATTCCTCCAATCATTTGAAAATGCATTTTTCGTTTATCAATAAACCCTCGTTCGTTCGTTCGTTCGTTCATTCATTCATTCACCCCCGTCCTGGCCGTTGGCCAGTCTCCACCAACCTACAGGGTAATACTCGAGTATACCAAACGTTCACCCAAGTCCCTAATCGCCCGACCGAGTCCGCTTCTGGCTCGAGACGACCGGTAACAAGGGGCAATGGCCAGTTCAGCCCAAAAGGCTTACATTCATGCGCAAGTAACATTTCAATCATTAAATCCTTGAAAATTGCACAGTTATTTAGGTCGAGTGCGATAAAGTACACACTCGCCTAGAAAGCTCATTTTGGAAATCATTAAAAGCAATTAACACATTAGCAAATGATAACAACAAGCCATAAAGTCAAATAAGGAACACTCACCTAGATATGCAAAATAACGTGCAAAATATCCTTTCGGATATTACCCTTAGTCACCAATGAAACCTAAGGTTGAACAAGAGAACATATTACAGTTTATCGAGCAAAACATTTAAGGGAAACAAAGAAACCCGACTAATTAGGAGTAAAACGTGTAAAGATGACTTTCAAGTAAGAAGAGGGTTGTTTGAACCCCAGGATGAAAAATCATGTTTTAAAATGGAAAACCGGTCATGGTATTGGCCAAACAAAAGTATACAAGTTCAAATAGAAACCTAGCCCTCGAGCGAAAATTTGGGCAGCACGCCCTTTGTGTTTACCTAATTTTCCAGCCATTTTGGCTTCATTATTTTTCCTCAACCACAACCCAACATCACACATAAGCAATTCAAGTCAAGAGCCGTTCCATAGGCTCACAATATCATAAGAATAAGAATTACAACAATCACAAGTGCAGAAATTCAACTTAGCACAAGACAGATTTGACGTACGAATGCGGAAATAACATATCCGAAGCTACGCTTATCGAATTGAGACAAAACCTATGCCGTTTTGAAGCTAAGACACAGAGCTACAACATTAATGAAGGTCACTTAGTCCAGTTTCTAATGTAACTTAGTCAAATTCTCAAATTACTAAACCAGAAACCAATTCGTCGGCTGTTTAAACGCAGAATACTGTAATGGACATATCTCAGAGTACACAAGTCCGAATCAGGTGTTCTTAGAGGCATTTGAAAGCTAATGCAGAATAATACAACTTTCATGTTTTGGAAAAAAGCTAAATCAGAATGGATCCTAGTCGAAAAACGTGATAAACTGGACTTAACTGATCACACGGACTGCTTGGGAAATACTTAAAACAGTAAGGGTATTTTGGACTTTTCACATCCTACGTTGCTCCGATTGAGCTGAAATGTTGTAGGCACCTATAAAATACCATTCTATACAACTTTCCTTCTTTAACCTAAGGTCAATTCGGCCTCTAACATAGGGATTCAAATTCGGACAGAATGTTGGGAAAAATTTCCAGAAATCTGAAATCTTTTGGTTTCAATGATAGTTTTCTTAATTTCTTGCTACACTTGTTACCAAAACCCCCTATATAACCTTGGATACAACATATATCAATCAGACATCAAGTATAGGCAGAAATTAATCAAACCCTAACTTACCTATCTCATCCAAAATCATCACATCAACTTGCATAACTTGTTATCTACCCAAAACATGAACTAGATAACATCTTAAACCAAAAATTAGAAGAACAAGGACCATGATCAGATTTTTACCTCAAGAACAAGGCTTGGAAGAATGATACTCCACTTCCTTTGAAATTTCTTAGTTCCTCTAGCTTCCCCACTTACCAACTAACACTTTAATCGGTCTAGTTTCCTTTCTTTCTCACTTGGTTGATCGAACTCAAGATGAAATGGTTGTTTTTCTTGTTTTTCTTGCTCTCCCTTTTCTCTCTTTCTCTCGGCTGTGATGGTGCAGAAATGAAGAGCTTTGGAGTTGGTTTTAGGGATAAATATGATGGAAATTCATTAGTCAACCAACCAAGGAAAGTCTACCACTTGTTGCTTCAAGATTGGTTCTTAATTTTTTTCTTTTTCCTTGTTGTTTTTGGTCAAAAAATTCGGCCAGCTTGCTCAGCTTTATAGCTGATGTTTGGCTCTAATATTAAAGAGATTAAGTATATAAAAAATGATGGTCAAGTGGTGCGTTCAAACGGTAGTGCGCGGGACCCGCCGGTTCGCGCCGTTTTTCTTAAAAACTCACGTACTAGGGTTTTTACTTCCCATTCACTAACCTTATATCATTGCTACCAATCACATATTATTTCTCACTTAAAAGTCACTTTTAATCCTCAAATTTAATCCTTACTCTGTACCGAAAATTCATCCGGCGAAAAATCGCGAAAACCCTAATTTTGCTCCAAACTTGAAACCGAAGCGTAAAACCCTATTTTCTAGGTTTACTTACACTTATTGTGAAATAATTGGGTAGTGGGCTTTGACAAATAATAATTTTCAAATACAAGGGTATTTTTGAGAAAAAATACAAGAAATTTGCGAGTCCTCACATTCTCTCCCCCTTAAAAAAATTTCGTCCTCGAAATTTTACCTTCAGTTGCCTCAGACGAGTCTGGAACTTGTCGGTTGTCTAAAGCATAAACCTTTGCCGGTCCGCTAGTTCGTTTCCCTCCTTCATTCACTTGTGATTTAGCTCCATCCAGTTGCAGAGTATTGCTTTCACGTGACTGTCTCCTCGGACAGTTGCTAACTTGATGATCGCCACTTCCGCAGATTAAACATTTCCGCCCCTTTCTCCAACAATCGCTTTCGACATGATTTGCCTTTCCACAGTACCTACAGACCACGTGAGAAGCCATCTTTTGGCTTTCTTGAAAACTTTTCCCAAATCTGATTTGGCTTTCTTTTGTAGATCCTTCACCTATCGCCCCTAATGTCCATGGTGGGTGGGACAAAAAGTTCACTTTTTGCACTTTGGAAGGGACTCTCGCTTCACTTAATTCCTCCGCTACACTACTCGATGCACTCCTTTTCTGGGTCTGGGAAGCTTTTATCTGTGCCTTTGCAGTCTCGATTCTTTGAGCTTTCTCAAGGGCCTCCGTAAACGTATTCACTTGTATTGCCGCTAATGCTTCTTGGAGTTCCAAATTTAATCCCTGTATAAACCGTCTTACTCTTCGCCGCTCTGTGGCCACCAATTCAGAAGCAAACTTGGATAGTTTTGTAAATTTTGTTTCATATTCGGCCACACTTAGCGTTCCCTGGCGTAGTCCAATAAACTCTTCCTCTCTCCTCTCTTGAACTAAACGAGGGAGGTATTTCTCGTTAAATTCCCTTATGAAATTCGTCCATGTCCATACGGTCTGTTCTCTTTCCCATTTTGCTTTAATAACGTTCCACCACGCTCGGGCCGATCCTTCAAATTGGAACACCGCAAAGTTTACTTGTCTTTGCTCGGTGTAGTTCAAGACGGTGAAAATATTAATCATGGCCTCTAACCATTGTTCGGCTATATCCGGATCAGATCCTCCAAGAAATTTCGGAGGAGTAAACTTCTGAAACCTCTCAAGAGCCTTATCTTCTCCGATTTCAGGGTTCCGGGGTTGATTCACGGCCATTTGGCCTTGTTGATCCACCAGTCTTGCCAAGATATCTGTCATTTGTTGCATTACCGTTGCCATTTGGTCTTCGGCTTCAACCCTCGTTCCTTGCTCTTGTGTAGATGTTGTTTCTATTTCCTCTCTTGGCTCTTGAGCTCGTTCATTCCCACGGCCACGTCCACGTCCACGGCTACGTCTCCCGTCCATATATATGTTTTCCCTCTCTTTTCTTTTCCCCCAAAAGGTAATTTAGTAAATAAACACGATAAGGTTACTAAAGTAACTATTGAGGGCACCAAATATTCAAATAAACATATACCTACATAACACGCCATACCAAGATGACGGATAAGCAAATACACAAATACATATCAAGTTGGACAGATAACCATGTACATACAGGTATACTAACGTCATGTAGTAACAATATACAGGTAAATCAAAAGGAAAAGGTGAAGTCGTCCCAGTATCAGCCCGTCCGGTCTCTCACGTCACTTACTATCCAATCTAGATGTCCCTGATCTCTTGTGCTCATTCTAGTCAGACAAAGCCTGTTCATGTTCCCAAAATGTAAGTCTCAAGTATTTAGCAGCACCTCAACTATAGAGTACTCAGGCACGAGAATCCGAAATAAGATAATTCACATCTCGAGCTGCAGTCCCAAGAGTAAACTATCTACAATCGGAATTCCTACCTGACATACCTATCTATGGTCCTCAGATACCATTAGAAAGATTTAAGGCCTATAACATTTGCAATTCATAGCTTCACTTAGTCCCTCATACTTATTCACCACTTAGTCCAGGGTCACTCCACGTAGAAACCACGCGAAGCAACTATAAATTTTATCCCTCAATCGCTTAACTTTCAAGTCCAATCAAATCCCACAATCCGGTATCCTAATCTTTAATCTAGGATACACTACAGAGATCTGAAGCCTAAGCTCTGATACCACTTGTAACGACCCCACCTCCCCCTAAGGCGTACCAGAGGGTTTGGCGGGCCGCCTGCCCAGCTCTCGCCGGGACTCAGTCGTTCGTTAATCAAATCCAGAACAAATCACAAGAATAAATAGGGCAGCAATCCAAACTTAAAGTGGAACTTATATACATTGCTATCTCAAAAGGAAGTACAACCATCAAATGTACAAAGGTTCTCACTTCACCATACAACTAGCCCGTGCCAAGCACTAGGGCGAGAACCATTACAAAAGAAACAAAAGACCTAGACTAGGCTAGTCTATGCTCTCATCCTGCTCGCCGTCCCCTGTTAAGGAAAACAAAACTAAAGGGGTGAGCTAAAAGCTCAGTGAGGTTCCAAACAGATAATCAAACAATCAAACAATCAATTCAATACATTAAACATGGAGTATCAATAATTCAAGAAACATTTACAATGGAAAGCAATAATAACATTCATTAAAAGGATACGGCTCACAAGGAGCAATTCGTTCATTCGTTCTCCTGACATTTCCCCTTATTCCTCCAATCATTTGAAAATGCATTTTCGTTTATCAATAAACCCTCGTTCGTTCGTTCGTTCGTTCATTCATTCATTCACCCCCGTCCTGGCCGTTGGCCAGTCTCCACCAACTACAGGGTAATACTCGAGTATACCAAACGTTCACCCAAGTCCCTAATCGCCCGACCGAGTCCGCTTCTGGCTCGAGACGACCGGTAACAAGGGGCAATGGCCAGTTCAGCCCAAAAGGCTTACATTCATGCGCAAGTAACATTTCAATCATTAAATCCTTGAAAATTGCACAGTTATTTAGGTCGAGTGCGATAAAGTACACACTCGCCTAGAAAGCTCATTTTGGAAATCATTAAAAGCAATTAACACATTAGCAAATGATAACAACAAGCCATAAAGTCAATAAGGAACACTCACCTAGATATGCAAAATAACGTGCAAAATATCCTTTCGGATATTACCCTTAGTCACCAATGAAACCTAAGGTTGAACAAGAGAACATATTACAGTTTATCGAGCAAAACATTTAAGGGAAACAAAGAAACCCGACTAATTAGGAGTAAAACGTGTAAAGATGACTTTCAAGTAAGAAGAGGGTTGTTTGAACCCCAGGATGAAAAATCATGTTTTAAAATGGAAAACCGGTCATGGTATTGGCCAAACAAAAGTATACAAGTTCAAATAGAAACCTAGCCCTCGAGCGAAAATTTGGGCAGCACGCCCTTTGTGTTACCTAATTTTCCAGCCATTTTGGCTTCATTATTTTTCCTCAACCACAACCCAACATCACACATAAGCAATTCAAGTCAAGAGCCGTTCCATAGGCTCACAATATCATAAGAATAAGAATTACAACAATCACAAGTGCAGAAATTCAACTTAGCACAAGACAGATTTGACGTACGAATGCGGAAATAACATATCCGAAGCTACGCTTATCGAATTGAGACAAAACCTATGCCGTTTTGAAGCTAAGACACAGAGCTACAACATTAATGAAGGTCACTTAGTCCAGTTTCTAATGTAACTTAGTCAAATTCTCAAATTACTAAACCAGAAACCAATTCGTCGGCTGTTTAAACGCAGAATACTGTAATGGACATATCTCAGAGTACACAAGTCCGAATCAGGTGTTCTTAGAGGCATTTGAAAGCTAATGCAGAATACTACAACTTTCATGTTTTGGAAAAAAAGCTAAATCAGAATGGATCCTAGTCGAAAAACGTGATAAACTGGACTTAACTGATCACACGGACTGCTTGGGAAATACTTAAAACAGTAAGGCTATTTTGGACTTTTCACATCCTACGTTGCTCCGATTGAGCTGAAATGTTGTAGGCACCTATAAAATACCATTCTATACAACTTTCCCGTCTTTAACCTAAGGCCAATTCGGCCTCTAACATAGGGATTCAAATTGGGACAGAATGTTGGGAAAAATTTCCAGAAATCTGAAATCTTTTGGTTTCAATGATAGTTTTCTTAATTTCTTGCTACACTTGTTACCAAAACCCCCTATATAACCTTGGATACAACATATATCAATCAGACATCAAGTATAGGCAGAAATTAATCAAACCCTAACTTACCTATCTCATCCAAAATCATCACATCAACTTGCATAACTTGTTATCTACCCAAAACATGAACTAGATAACATCTTAAACCAAAAATTAGAAGAACAAGGACCATGATCAGATTTTTACCTCAAGAACAAGGCTTGGAAGAATGATACTCCACTTCCTTTGAAATTTCTTAGTTCCTCTAGCTTCCCCACTTACCAACTAACACTTTAATCGGTCTAGTTTCCTTTCTTTCTCACTTGGTTGATCGAACTCAAGATGAAATGGTTGTTTTTCTTGTTTTTCTTGCTCTCCCTTTTCTCTCTTTCTCTCGGCTGTGATGGTGCAGAAATGAAGAGCTTTGGAGTTGGTTTTAGGGATAAATATGATGGAAATTCATTAGTCAACCAACCAAGGAAAGTCTACCACTTGTTGCTTCAAGATTGGTTCTTAATTTTTTTCTTTTTCCTTGTTGTTTTTGGTCAAAAAATTCGGCCAGCTTGCTCAGCTTTATAGCTGATGTTTTGGCTCTAATATTAAAGAGATTAAGTATATAAAAAATGATGGTCAAGTGGTGCGTTCAAACGGTAGTGCGCGGGACCCGCCGGTTCGCGCCGTTTTTCTTAAAAACTCACGTACTAGGGTTTTTACTTCCCATTCACTAACCTTATATCATTGCTACCAATCACATATTATTTCTCACTTAAAAGTCACTTTTAATCCTCAAATTTAATCCTTACTCTGTACCGAAAATTCATCCGGCGAAAAATCGCGAAAACCCTAATTTTGCTCCAAACTTGAAACCGAAGCGTAAAACCCTATTTTCTAGGTTTACTTACACTTATTGTGAAATAATTGGGTAGTGGGCTTTGACAAATAATAATTTTCAAATACAAGGGTATTTTTGAGAAAAAATACAAGAAATTTGCGAGTCCTCACATATACAAGACCAACTCGTACATAAAATAGATCCAAACATAAACTGTACACGATATAAGCCATCCAGTCACGTGAATAAGCAATCCAAGCTTTTCTTCACCTTGAGCCCTGTGGGGGGGGAAATAAAATATTTTTGGGGTGAGCTAAAAGCCCAGTGAGTAACCAGTAAAATCAGTAATCAAATAGTTTTCACAAAAATTCATTTCATTGATGTCATGGTTCAGAAATCAGATGTACGTATTTTTGCTCTCGTGAGCCAGTGAAATCATTGTAATGTTTTAGAAGTTCAATAAGTAACCGGGGGTAAAAATGTAATTTTGTTACAGGTCAACATTTGCACAGTGAGAGTAAAACAAAAGCAGAAAATGACACCACATGGTAATTCCACAAAGCTCAATGAGCTAAAATCTCAATAAGGTTCCGAACATGGAATTTCATAACAAAGCCAACACATTAACCATCAATAATCAATAATTCAAGAAACATTTACAATGGAAAGCGATAGTAACATATTCATTAAAAGGATACCGCTCACATGGAGCTATTCATTTGTTCGTTCCCCTGACATTTCCCCTTATTCCTCCAATTATTTGAAAATTTCATTTTTATAAATAAACCCTCGTTCATCTTTTTATTCGTTCATCCCCTTTTCCGGACGTTGACCGGACTCCACCCATCCGGACGTTGGCCGGACTCCACCCATCCGGACGTAGCCGGACTACAAGGTAATACTCGAGTATACCCAATTCACCCAGGGTCACCATATCGCCCGACCGAGTCCGCTTCTGGCTCGAGTCGATCGGTAACGAAGGGCAGTGGCCAGTTCAGCCAAAAGGCTTACATCATGCGCAACTAGCATTTAATCATTAATCATTGAAAATTCATATTTATTTAGGTCGAGTGCGATAAAGTACACACTCGCCTAGAAAACTCGTTTTAACAATCATCGAAAGTACTTAACACATTTTCAATTAATAATGACAAGCCAATAAGTCAAGAATTACAGCAACCAAGGGACACTCATATGCAAGTACGCATGATATGCCAGAAAACAGTTCAAAAGTAACTTTTGGAAACAGTTTAAAAGTAAATAATGCAGGAAACGGTTCATAAAGAACTTCAGAAATAGTTTGAGGTCACTCACCTCAATGGCTCAGAAATCATCCATCATGTATCATTGCCTTGCTCAAACCCAAGTCTTAGATCACAAACTCAATGCAAACAAATTCTTTAAAAGTTCGGACAGCACTTCCCCTACATTTGCTAACTTTTCCAGCCATCATGGCTTCATTATTTCCTCAGCCAGTCCCAAAGGTACACACACAACAACAAGTTCATCCATAGTCATTCAGCAAGCTCCAAGTAGTACTAGTGCAAGTCAAGCTAGGGGGAAAAAAATCCGGAAATGAAACTTAAGCTCAAAACCAGAAAAACAGTTTTGACGTCATTTTGCGGTAATGGTACCAAAGGCGCTATGATTGTCGGATGAAGGTACAAGACCCACCGTTTCGAAGCTAAGAGATAGGGTTACAATATTGTAGAAGGTCACTCAACCCAGTTTCGAGTGTAACCAGGTCAAAAATGCAAGATACCACACCAGAATCACAAAAACAGGTTTACAAAACGCATTCCGGCATAAACATCATAACTCAGCCTACACAAGTCCAAATCCAGAAATTCCAAAGCCACCCGAAAGCTTAGAAACAGGGTTACATTTCATCAGAAGACCTAAACAACTAATTCGGAAGCATTCCAGACCAAATTCACCAATTACAGTCGCAATTCTCCAATTCTGGGTAAACCAGAACAGCAAGGGTAATTCCGTCTTTTCACAAGATACACTGCTCCGATTGACCTGAAATTTTACAGGCACCTCTAAAATGTCATTCCCTACAACTTTCATGTTTTAAGCCAAGGCCAATTCTGTGACGGCCCCACTTCCCCCTAGGGCGTACCCCAGGGTTCAGCGGGTCGCCTGCCCAGCTCTCGCCAGGACTCACTCACTATGGAACTCGAATCATGTATATACATCCATAGACAATAGATACTCAAGTAAAAGATAAGAAACTTCTACACACCAGAAGTCTTCAAAGTTTTTTTTTTACCATTCAAGTACAAACATCGAATATACAAGGGTTCTCATTCCTCATACAACCAGCCCGTGCCAAGCACTAGGGCGAGAACCATTACAAGGCCAAAGAACTAGATCAACTAGACTATACAGAACGCTCGTCCTTGCTCGCCTTCCCCTGCTAAGGAAAACAATTGACGTGGTATGAGCTAAAAAGCCCAGTGAGGTTCTATACATATATACAAGTAATTAAACAAGGAACATTAGTCATGTAATTACATTTAATCCAGAAAACATGTTCAATATAAAGCAATGATAATACATTCATTAAAAGGATACAGGCTCACGAGGAGCTATTTGTTTGTTCATTCATTCCCCTGACATTTCCCCTTATTCCTCCAATCGTTTGAAAATACATTTTTTTGTAAGTAGAATCCCTCGTTCATCCTTTTGTTCGTTCATCCCCTTTTCCGGACGTTGACCGGACTCCACCCATCCGGACATTGGCCGGACTCCACCCATCCAGACGTAGCCGGACTACAAGGTAATACTCGAGTATACCAAATTCACCCAGGGTCACCATATCGCCCGACCGAGTCCGCTTCTGGCTCGAGTCGATCGGTAACGAAGGGCAGGGCCCAATTCAGCCAAAAGGCTTACATCATGCGCAACTAATGTTTCCATCATTAAATCATTGAAAATTTCATATTTATTTAGGTCGAGTGCGATAAAGTACACACTCGCCTAGCAAAAGTTCATTTTAGAAATCATAGAAAACAAGTAACATTTAATCAAATAGTCACAAATAATCACATAGACCCAACAATCCACATAGTCATAGAAACAAAACGTATATAGAACACTCACCTATTTACGCACAATAACGTGCAAAATATCCTTCCGGATATTACCCTTAGTCACCAATGAAACCTATGGTTGAACAAGAGAGCATATTACAGTTTATCGAGCAAAACATTTAAGGGAAACAAAGAAACCCGACTAATTAGGAATGAAACGTGTAAAGATCACTTTCAAGTAAGAAGAGGGTTGTTTGAACCCAAGGATGAAAAATCATGTTTTAAAATGGAAAACCGGTCATGGTATTGGCTAAACAAAAGTATACAAGTTCAAATAGAAACCTAGCCCTCGAGCGAAAATTTGGGCAGCACGCCCTTTGTGTTTACCAAATTTTCCAGCCATTTCGGCTTCATTATTTTTCCTCAACCACAACCCAACATCACACATAAGCAATTCAAGTCAAGAGCCGTTCCATAGGCTCACAATATCATAAGAATAAGAAATACAGTAATAACAAGTGCAGAAATTCAATTTAGCAAAAGACAGATTTGACGTATGAAAGAGGAAATAACACATCCAAGGCTATGCTTATTGGATTGAGGCGAAACTTATGCCGTTTCGAAGCTAAGACTCAGGGCTACAATGTTCATGAAGATCACTTAGTCCAGTTTCCAATGCAACCTAGTCAAATCCTCAATTTACAGAACCAAAACCCAACTAGTCGGCTATTTAACCACACTGCACTGGAATGGTCATATCTCAGGTTACCAAGGTCCGATTAAGGTGTTCTTTGAGGCGTTAGAAAGCTAAGACAGGGAAATAAAACTTTCATGTTTTGGGCCAAGACTAAAACTGAACGGATTACAGCGAATAAATACCATCAAATAGACTGAACTGTCCACGCGGCATTCTGGAAGGTAACCTAAAACAGCAAGGGTATTTTTGTCTTTTCACATGGTACATTGCTCCGATTGAGCTGGAATTTTACAAGAACCTATAAAATACCATTATCTACAACTTTCATGTTTTGATCTAAGGCCAATTCGGCCTCTAACATAGGGTTACAAAACCGGACAGAAAGTTGGGGAAAATTTTCCAGATTCTGGAATTTTAGGTATTTAATGGAATTTTCTCAAATTTCTTGTTCTAATCACTACCAAACAACCTTATATAACCTTATTTACAACATTTACAACCACACAACAAGTTTAGGCAGAAACTCTGAAACCCTAGCTTGCTTATTCGTCCCAAAATTCATCACAACCACTTGGATAATCATGAAATCAAGCCAAAACTTAAGCTAAAAAAAAACATCTTAAAGCAAGATTAAAGCAACAAGGATCATGATCAGATGTTTATACCTCAAAAGCAAGTCTTGGAAGAGTGATTCTTCACCCCCTTAGAAATTTCTTAGTTCCTCAAGCTTCCCAACTCACAACCTCCACTTTAATCGGTTTAAAATTGGATTTTCTCACTTGGTTTGGCTAAGATTCAAGAAGAAAGAATTTTTTTCTTTTGCTCTCCCTTTCTCTCTCTCTTTTGGTCGACCAGCAGCAGGAGAAATGAAGGGGAAAGTCCAGAAAATTGGTTTAATAAGGTTAGTTAATCACTTGGCCAAGAAACTCTAGGGTGGCGACACTTGTCGCCACCACGACCTTTCATTTTTCTCTTTCCTATCCTTGTTATTTTAGCCTCTAATTTTGGTCAGACTTAGCTGGAAATTAAGAAGATATTTTGCTCAAATATCAATGAGCTCATGTGGTAAGAAAGTGGTGGTCCAGTGGTGCGTTCAATCGGTAGTGCGCGGGACCCGCCGGTTCGCGCCGTTTTTCTTAAAAACACCCGTACTAGGGTTTTTACTTCCCATTCACTAACCTTATATAATTGCTCCTATTCACATATTATTTCTCACTTAAAAGTCACTTTTAATCATCAAATTGATCCTTGGCCAGTACCAAAAATTCATCCGGCGGAAAAATCGCTAAAACCCTAATTTGCTCAAATCTTGAAAACAAAGAGTAAAACCCTACTTTCTAGATTCATTTGCACTTATTATGGAATAATTAGATAGTAGAGCTTTAATAAATAATAATTTCCAAATAAAAGAGCATTTTTAAGAAAACGTGAGGGTTTTACAATTTCAGAAATTAAAATTAGGGTTTCTATTAAAATGTGAGACATTTAATAAAACCGGTTAGTCACAAGTAAACTAGGGTTTTTGATTAAACATTTAGGGTTTCTAGTCTTTTAAAATAAAATAAGGTTTTAAATCAAACCCGAAGAAATACTCTTTAATATCTTCTTTACAAACAATCTCCTAATATTCGGGGTGTTACAATCTCCCCTCCTTAAAAGAATTTCGTCCTCGAAATTCAACATTTATTCATAAATAAGTATAAGCAAATACAAGCATTTTCAAAACACATTGAAAATAACATACTTTCTTTATATACGTACCATGGCAATTAACACATCCTACAGTACGTTAACCCTAGGTATCGCTCAGGCACTACTCTTAATCAAGGCTCGAAACACGTGAATAAGAAGGATCCCAAATCCCATAAATATCTTCAATATATTTCAATTCCAAACTATTTGCATTCCCCGTGCCTTTGCTTTCGCAATCCAAACTTATCCCAATATTACGCGAGATCTTAACTTATCGTAAAGGTGTCACTCATTGGTATTCGGGGACAAGAATCCAAAAATATGATAATTCACCACTCAAGCTGGCCAGGCTCAAGAGCAAATCACCCGTATTAGAGATTCCTACCCAACATACATATCTAAGGTCTCCAACAATAGACAATTGTTCCACACTTAACAAGTCAATCCCCACAGTCCGAGAACCTTCTCCCGGCACGAGCTCAATAGGAGCTCTGATACCACCTGTGACGGCCCCACTTCCCCCTAGGGCGTACCCCAGGGTTCAGCGGGTCGCCTGCCCAGCTCTCGCCAGGACTCACTCACTATGGAACTCGAATCATGTATATACATCCATAGACAATAGATACTCAAGTAAAAGATAAGAAACTTCTACACACCAGAAGTCTTCAAAGTTTTTTTTTTTACCATTCAAGTACAAACATCGAATATACAAGGGTTCTCATTCCTCATACAACCAGCCCGTGCCAAGCACTAGGGCGAGAACCATTACAAGGCCAAAGAACTAGATCAACTAGACTATACAGAACGCTCGTCCTTGCTCGCCTTCCCCTGCTAAGGAAAACAATTGACGTGGTATGAGCTAAAAAGCCCAGTGAGGTTCTATACATATATACAAGTAATTAAACAAGGAACATTAGTCATGTAATTACATTTAATCCAGAAAACATGTTCAATATAAAGCAATGATAATACATTCATTAAAAGGATACAGGCTCACGAGGAGCTATTTGTTTGTTCATTCATTCCCCTGACATTTCCCCTTATTCCTCCAATCGTTTGAAAATACATTTTTTTGTAAGTAGAATCCCTCGTTCATCCTTTTGTTCGTTCATCCCCTTTTCCGGACGTTGACCGGACTCCACCCATCCGGACATTGGCCGGACTCCACCCATCCGGACGTAGCCGGACTACAAGGTAATACTCGAGTATACCAAATTCACCCAGGGTCACCATATCGCCCGACCGAGTCCGCTTCTGGCTCGAGTCGATCGGTAACGAAGGGCAGGGCCCAATTCAGCCAAAAGGCTTACATCATGCGCAACTAATGTTTCCATCATTAAATCATTGAAAATTTCATATTTATTTAGGTCGAGTGCGATAAAGTACACACTCGCCTAGCAAAAGTTCATTTTAGAAATCATAGAAAACAAGTAACATTTAATCAAATAGTCACAAATAATCACATAGACCCAACAATCCACATAGTCATAGAAACAAAACGTATATAGAACACTCACCTATTTACGCACAATAACGTGCAAAATATCCTTCCGGATATTACCCTTAGTCACCAATGAAACCTATGGTTGAACAAGAGAGCATATTACAGTTTATCGAGCAAAACATTTAAGGGAAACAAAGAAACCCGACTAATTAGGAATGAAACGTGTAAAGATCACTTTCAAGTAAGAAGAGGGTTGTTTGAACCCAAGGATGAAAAATCATGTTTTAAAATGGAAAACCGGTCATGGTATTGGCTAAACAAAAGTATACAAGTTCAAATAGAAACCTAGCCCTCGAGCGAAAATTTGGGCAGCACGCCCTTTGTGTTTACCAAATTTTCCAGCCATTTCGGCTTCATTATTTTTCCTCAACCCAACCCAACATCACACATAAGCAATTCAAGTCAAGAGCCGTTCCATAGGCTCACAATATCATAAGAATAAGAAATACAGTAATAACAAGTGCAGAAATTCAATTTAGCAAAAGACAGATTTGACGTATGAAAGAGGAAATAACACATCCAAGGCTATGCTTATTGGATTGAGGCGAAACGTATGCCGTTTCGAAGCTAAGACTCAGGGCTACAATGTTCATGAAGATCACTTAGTCCAGTTTCCAATGCAACCTAGTCAAATCCTCAATTTACAGAACCAAAACCCAACTAGTCGGCTATTTAACCACACTGCACTGGAATGGTCATATCTCAGGTTACCAAGGTCCGATTAAGGTGTTCTTTGAGGCGTTAGAAAGCTAAGACAGGGAACTAAAACTTTCATGTTTTGGGCCAAGACTAAAACTGAACGGATTACAGCGAATAAATACCATCAAATAGACTGAACTGTCCACGCGGCATTCTGGAAGGTAACCTAAAACAGCAAGGGTATTTTTGTCTTTTCACATGGTACATTGCTCCGATTGAGCTGAAATTTTACAGGAACCTATAAAATACCATTATCTACAACTTTCATGTTTTGACCTAAGGCCAATTCGGCCTCTAACATAGGGTTACAAAACCGGACAGAAAGTTGGGGAAAATTTTCCAGATTCTGGAATTTTAGGTATTTAATGGAATTTTCTCAAATTTCTTGTTCTAATCACTACCAAACAACCTTATATAACCTTATTTACAACATTTACAACCACACAACAAGTTTAGGCAGAAACTCTGAAACCCTAGCTTGCTTATTCGTCCCAAAATTCATCACAACCACTTGGATAATCATGAAATCAAGCCAAAACTTAAGCTAAAAAAAAACATCTTAAAGCAAGATTAAAGCAACAAGGATCATGATCAGATGTTTATACCTCAAAAGCAAGTCTTGGAAGAGTGATTCTTCACCCCCTTAGAAATTTCTTAGTTCCTCAAGCTTCCCAACTCACAACCTCCACTTTAATCGGTTTAAAATTGGATTTTCTCACTTGGTTTGGCTAAGATTCAAGAAGAAAGAATTTTTTTCTTTTGCTCTCCCTTTCTCTCTCTCTTTTGGTCGACCAGCAGCAGGAGAAATGAAGGGGAAAGTCCAGAAAATTGGTTTAATAAGGTTAGTTAATCACTTGGCCAAGAAACTCTAGGGTGGCGACACTTGTCGCCACCACCACCTTTCATTTTTCTCTTTCCTATCCTTGTTATTTTAGCCTCTAATTTTGGTCAGACTTAGCTGGAAGTTAAGAAGATATTTTGCTCAAATATCAATGAGCTCATGTGGTAAGAAAGTGGTGGTCCAGTGGTGCGTTCAATCGGTAGTGCGCGGGACCCGCCGGTTCGCGCCGTTTTTCTTAAAAACACCCGTACTAGGGTTTTTACTTCCCATTCACTAACCTTATATAATTGCTCCTATTCACATATTATTTCTCACTTAAAAGTCACTTTTAATCATCAAATTGATCCTTGGCCAGTACCAAAAATTCATCCGGCGGAAAAATCGCTAAAACCCTAATTTGCTCAAATCTTGAAAACAAAGAGTAAAACCCTACTTTCTAGATTCATTTGCACTTATTATGGAATAATTAGATAGTAGAGCTTTAATAAATAATAATTTCCAAATAAAAGAGCATTTTTAAGAAAACGTGAGGGTTTTACAATTTCAGAAATTAAAATTAGGGTTTCTATTAAAATGTGAGACATTTAATAAAACCGGTTAGTCACAAGTAAACTAGGGTTTTTGATTAAACATTTAGGGTTTCTAGTCTTTTAAAATAAAATAAGGTTTTAAATCAAACCCGAAGAAATACTCTTTAATATCTTCTTTACAAACAATCTCCTAATATTCGGGGTGTTACAAATTCGGCCTCTAACATGGTGCAACAAAAACGGGCAGAATAGGATGAAAATTTCCAGAAATCTGAAATCTTTTGGTTTCAATTGAACTTTCTTCAATTCCTTGTTCCAATCACTACCAAAGCCCCTTGTATAATCTTATATTCAACATATAGTAACCATATAGCAAGTTTGGGCAGAAATCAGCAAACCCTAGTTCATAATACCACAAGGAAAAAACCCCAAAAACATGATTGCATCCATGATTCACCACCAAATTTGAGTTGCCAAGCTAATTTACACAAGATTCACAAGATCAAAGACCATGATCAGATTTCATACCTCAAAGACAAAGCTTGGAAGAGTGATACTTCACCTCCTTTGGAAATTTTTAGTTCCCCTAGTTTCCCAAGATCACAACTCACTCTTTAATCGGTTTAGAATTTGATTTCCTCACTTGGTTGGTGCAAACTCAAGATGAAATGGTTGTTTTTCTTGCTCTCCCTTTCTCTCTCTCTTGAGCTCGACCAAAACAGAAAGAAATGAAGAAAAATGAGCTAAAATGAAGGATAAAAGAACAAGGAAAAAAATTAATCAAAGAGCCATAGGGTGGTGACACTTGTCACCACCAAAACCATACAAATTTTTCTCTCTCTCCCTTACATTTTTGGCCACAAATTTCAGCCATGTGGATAAGTATGAGGGGGGATATTTTGCTCCATTAGTGATAAACTTGTATGGCAAGAAAGTGGTGATCAAGTAGTGCGTTCAACCGGTAGTGCGCGGGACCCGCCGGTTCGCGCCGTTTTTCTTAAAACTAACCGATACCAGAAAAATCATTTTAAAACTATCTTTGCTCATAAACTTTATTTGGGAAATTTTTCTAATAAAGAAAATGTAGAAAAGGCGGGCGTTAAAAAAATAAACCCTAGAAAATTAGAAAATTTCCGGGTTCTCAAACTCTTTTTTTTTCGGGGCGTCACAATCTCCCCTCCTTAAAAGAATGTCGTCCTCGACATTCCACTTGTACTAATCAAGTCGAGACATCCCGCAAGAATCACTAATATTTCAAACCAAACCCACAGTCCGGCATCCTAAACTTCAAGCCTAGGATACACTATCGAGATCTGAAGCCTAAGCTCTGATACCAACTGTGACGGCCCCACCTCCCCCTAAGGCGAACCAGAGGGTTCGGCGGGCCGCCTGCCCAGCTCTCGCCGGGACTCAGTCGATCACTACAATCCTCAAATGAATTACAATATAAATCTCAAATATACATCACATGGTCCACAAACATACATCCAAGTCTCCAATAATTACATGTCACAAATGCAGCGGAAACTGATTCCAATCGTGGAATGTATACTTACATCCATATCAATTTCAAATATTTATACAAGACCAACTCGTACATAAAATAGATCCAAACTTAAACTGTACACGATATAAGCCATCCAGTCACGTGAATAAGCAATCCAAGCTTTTCTTCACCTTGAGCCCTGTGGGGGGGGAAATAAAATATTTTTGGGGTGAGCTAAAAGCCCAGTGAGTAACCAGTAAAATCAGTAATCAAATAGTTTTCACAAAAATTCATTTCATTGATGTCATGGTTCAGAAATCAGATGTACGTATTTTTGCTCTCGTGAGCCAGTGAAATCATTGTAATGTTTTAGAAGTTCAATAAGTAACCGGGGGTAAAAATGTAATTTTGTTACAGGTCAACATTTGCACAGTGAGAGTAAAACAAAAGCAGAAAATGACACCACATGGTAATTCCACAAAGCTCAATGAGCTAAAATCTCAATAAGGTTCCGAACATGGAATTTCATAACAAAGCCAACACATTAACCATCAATAATCAATAATTCAAGAAACATTTACAATGGAAAGCGATAGTAACATATTCATTAAAAGGATACCGCTCACATGGAGCTATTCATTTGTTCGTTCCCCTGACATTTCCCCTTATTCCTCCAATTATTTGAAAATTTCATTTTTATAAATAAACCCTCGTTCATCTTTTTATTCGTTCATCCCCTTTTCCGGACGTTGACCGGACTCCACCCATCCGGACGTTGGCCGGACTCCACCCATCCGGACGTAGCCGGACTACAAGGTAATACTCGAGTATACCCAATTCACCCAGGGTCACCATATCGCCCGACCGAGTCCGCTTCTGGCTCGAGTCGATCGGTAACGAAGGGTAGTGGCCAGTTCAGCCAAAAGGCTTACATCATGCGCAACTAGCATTTAATCATTAATCATTGAAAATTCATATTTATTTAGGTCGAGTGCGATAAAGTACACACTCGCCTAGAAAACTCGTTTTAACAATCATCGAAAGTACTTAACACATTTTCAATTAATAATGACAAGCCAATAAGTCAAGAATTACAGCAACCAAGGGACACTCATATGCAAGTACGCATGATATGCCAGAAAACAGTTCAAAAGTAACTTTTGGAAACAGTTTAAAAGTAAATAATGCAGGAAACGGTTCATAAAGAACTTCAGAAATAGTTTGAGGTCACTCACCTCAATGGCTCAGAAATCATCCATCATGTATCATTGCCTTGCTCAAACCCAAGTCTTAGATCACAAACTCAATGCAAACAAATCCTTTAAAAGTTCGGACAGCACTTCCCCTACATTTGCTAACTTTTCCAGCCATCATGGCTTCATTATTTCCTCAGCCAGTCCCAAAGGTACACACACAACAACAAGTTCATCCATAGTCATTCAGCAAGCTCCAAGTAGTACTAGTGCAAGTCAAGCTAGGGGGAAAAAAATCCGGAAATGAAACTTAAGCTCAAAACCAGAAAAACAGTTTTGACGTCATTTTGCGGTAATGGTACCAAAGGCGCTATAATTGTCGGATGAAGGTACAAGACCCACCGTTTCGAAGCTAAGAGATAGGGTTACAATATTATAGAAGGTCACTCAACCCAGTTTCGAGTGTAACCAGGTCAAAAATGCAAGATACCACACCAGAATCACAAAAACAGGTTTACAAAACGCATTCCGGCATAAACATCATAACTCAGCCTACACAAGTCCAAATCCAGAAATTCCAAAGCCACCCGAAAGCTTAGAAACAGGGTTACATTTCATCAGAAGACCTAAACAACTAATTCGGAAGCATTCCAGACCAAATTCACCAATTACAGTCGCAATTCTCCAATTCTGGGTAAACCAGGACAGCAAGGGTAATTCCGTCTTTTCACAAGATACACTGCTCCGATTGACCTGAAATTTTACAGGCACCTCTAAAATGTCATTCCCTACAACTTTCATGTTTTAAGCCAAGGCCAATTCGGCCTCTAACATGGTGCAACAAAAACGGGCAGAATAGGATGAAAATTTCCAGAAATCTGAAATCTTTTGGTTTCAATTGAACTTTCTTCAATTCCTTGTTCCAATCACTACCAAAGCCCCTTGTATAATCTTATATTCAACATATAGTAACCATATAGCAAGTTTGGGCAGAAATCAGCAAACCCTAGTTCATAATACCACAAGGAAAAAACCCCAAAAACATGATTGCATCCATGATTCACCACCAAATTTGAGTTGCCAAGCTAATTTACACAAGATTCACAAGATCAAAGACCATGATCAGATTTCATACCTCAAAGACAAAGCTTGGAAGAGTGATACTTCACCTCCTTTGGAAATTTTTAGTTCCCCTAGCTTCCCAAGATCACAACTCACTCTTTAATCGGTTTAGAATTTGATTTCCTCACTTGGTTGGTGCAAACTCAAGATGAAATGGTTGTTTTTCTTGCTCTCCCTTTCTCTCTCTCTTGAGCTCGACCAAAACAGAAAGAAATGAAGAAAAATGAGCTAAAATGAAGGATAAAAGAACAAGGAAAAAAATTAATCAAAGAGCCATAGGGTGGTGATACTTGTCACCACCAAAACCATACAAATTTTTCTCTCTCTCCCTTACATTTTTGGCCACAAATTTCAGCCATGTGGATAAGTATGAGGGGGGGATATTTTGCTCCATTAGTGATAAACTTGTATGGCAAGAAAGTGGTGATCAAGTAGTGCGTTCAACCGGTAGTGCGCGGGACCCGCCGGTTCGCGCCGTTTTTCTTAAAACTAACCGATACCAGAAAAATCATTTTAAAACTATCTTTGCTCATAAACTTTATTTGGGAAATTTTTCTAATAAAGAAAATGTAGAAAAGGCGGGCGTTAAAAAAATAAACCCTAGAAAATTAGAAAATTTCCGGGTTCTCAAACTCTTTTTTTTTCGGGGCGTCACAATCTCCCCTCCTTAAAAGAATGTCGTCCTCGACATTCCACTTGTACTAATCAAGTCGAGACATCCCGCAAGAATTACTAATATTTCAAACCAAACCCACAGTCCGGCATCCTAAACTTCAAGCCTAGGATACACTATCGAGATCTGAAGCCTAAGCTCTGATACCAACTGTGACGGCCCCACCTCCCCCTAAGGCGAACCAGAGGGTTCGGCGGGCCGCCTGTCCAGCTCTCGCCGGGACTCAGTCGATCACTACAATCCTCAAATAAATTACAATATAAATCTCAAATATACATCACATGGTCCACAAACATACATCCAAGTCTCCAATAATTACATGTCACAAATGCAGCGGAAACTGATTCCAATCGTGGAATGTATACTTACATCCATATCAATTTCAAATATTTATACAAGACCAACTCGTACATAAAATAGATCCAAACTTAAACTGTACACGATATAAGCCATCCAGTCACGTGAATAAGCAATCCAAGCTTTTCTTCACCTTGAGCCCTGTGGGGGGGAAATAAAATATTTTTGGGATGAGCTAAAAGCCCAGTGAGTAACCAGTAAAATCAGTAATCAAATAGTTTTCACAAAAATTCATTTCATTGATGTCATGGTTCAGAAATCAGATGTACGTATTTTTGCTCTCGTGAGCCAGTGAAATCATTGTAATGTTTTAGAAGTTCAATAAGTAACCGGGGGTAAAAATGTAATTTTGTTACAGGTCAACATTTGCACAGTGAGAGTAAAACAAAAGCAGAAAATGACACCACATGGTAATTCCACAAAGCTCAATGAGCTAAAATCTCAATAAGGTTCCGAACATGGAATTTCATAACAAAGCCAACACATTAACCATCAATAATCAATAATTCAAGAAACATTTACAATGGAAAGCGATAGTAACATATTCATTAAAAGGATACCGCTCACATGGAGCTATTCATTTGTTCGTTCCCCTGACATTTCCCCTTATTCCTCCAATTATTTGAAAATTTCATTTTTATAAATAAACCCTCGTTCATCTTTTTATTCGTTCATCCCCTTTTCCGGACGTTGACCGGACTCCACCCATCCGGACGTTGGCCGGACTCCACCCATCCGGACGTAGCCGGACTACAAGGTAATACTCGAGTATACCCAATTCACCCAGGGTCACCATATCGCCCGACCGAGTCCGCTTCTGGCTCGAGTCGATCGGTAACGAAGGGCAGTGGCCAGTTCAGCCAAAAGGCTTACATCATGCGCAACTAGCATTTAATCATTAATCATTGAAAATTCATATTTATTTAGGTCGAGTGCGATAAAGTACACACTCGCCTAGAAAACTCGTTTTAACAATCATCGAAAGTACTTAACACATTTTCAATTAATAATGACAAGCCAATAAGTCAAGAATTACAGCAACCAAGGGACACTCATATGCAAGTACGCATGATATGCCAGAAAACAGTTCAAAAGTAACTTTTGGAAACAGTTTAAAAGTAAATAATGCAGGAAACGGTTCATAAAGAACTTCAGAAATAGTTTGAGGTCACTCACCTCAATGGCTCAGAAATCATCCATCATGTATCATTGCCTTGCTCAAACCCAAGTCTTAGATCACAAACTCAATGCAAACAAATCCTTTAAAAGTTCGGACAGCACTTCCCCTACATTTGCTAACTTTTCCAGCCATCATGGCTTCATTATTTCCTCAGCCAGTCCCAAAGGTACACACACAACAACAAGTTCATCCATAGTCATTCAGCAAGCTCCAAGTAGTACTAGTGCAAGTCAAGCTAGGGGGAAAAAAATCTGGAAATGAAACTTAAGCTCAAAACCAGAAAAACAGTTTTGACGTCATTTTACGGTAATGGTACCAAAGGCGCTATAATTGTCGGATGAAGGTACAAGACCCACCGTTTCGAAGCTAAGAGATAGGGTTACAATATTATAGAAGGTCACTCAACCCAGTTTCGAGTGTAACCAGGTCAAAAATGCAAGATACCACACCAGAATCACAAAAACAGGTTTACAAAACGCATTCCGGCATAAACATCATAACTCAGCCTACACAAGTCCAAATCCAGAAATTCCAAAGCCACCCGAAAGCTTAGAAACAGGGTTACATTTCATCAGAAGACCTAAACAACTAATTCGGAAGCATTCCAGACCAAATTCACCAATTACAGTCGCAATTCTCCAATTCTGGGTAAACCAGGACAGCAAGGGTAATTCCGTCTTTTCACAAGATACACTGCTCCGATTGACCTGAAATTTTGCAGGCACCTCTAAAATGTCATTCCCTACAACTTTCATGTTTTAAGCCAAGGCCAATTCGGCCTCTAACATGGTACAACAAAAACGGGCAGAATAGGATGAAAATTTCCAGAAATCTGAAATCTTTTGGTTTCAATTGAACTTTCTTCAATTCCTTGTTCCAATCACTACCAAAGCCCCTTGTATAATCTTATATTCAACATATAGTAACCATATAGCAAGTTTGGGCAGAAATCAGCAAACCCTAGTTCATAATACCACAAGGAAAAAACCCCCAAAACATGATTGCATCCATGATTCACCACCAAATTTGAGTTGCCAAGCTAATTTACACAAGATTCACAAGATCAAAGACCATGATCAGATTTCATACCTCAAAGACAAAGCTTGGAAGAGTGATACTTCACCTCCTTTGGAAATTTTTAGTTCCCCTAGCTTCCCAAGATCACAACTCACTCTTTAATCGGTTTAGAATTTGATTTCCTCACTTGGTTGGTGCAAACTCAAGATGAAATGGTTGTTTTTCTTGCTCTCCCTTTCTCTCTCTCTTGAGCTCGACCAAAACAGAAAGAAATGAAGAAAAATGAGCTAAAATGAAGGATAAAAGAACAAGGAAAAAAATTAATCAAAGAGCCATAGGGTGGTGACACTTGTCACCACCAAAACCATACAAATTTTTCTCTCTCTCCCTTACATTTTTGGCCACAAATTTCAGCCATGTGGATAAGTATGAGGGGGGGATATTTTGCTCCATTAGTGATAAACTTGTATGGCAAGAAAGTGGTGATCAAGTAGTGCGTTCAACCGGTAGTGCGCGGGACCCGCCGGTTCGCACCGTTTTTCTTAAAACTAACCGATACCAGAAAAATCATTTTAAAACTATCTTTGCTCATAAACTTTATTTGGGAAATTTTTCTAATAAAGAAAATGTAGAAAAGGCGGGCGTTAAAAAAATAAACTCTAGAAAATTAGAAAATTTCCGGGTTCTCAAACTCATTTTTTTCGGGGCGTCACACCACAACCCCTTGTAATTGATCAAATAACTCATCAATGTAGGGTAACAGATATTTCTTCTTAACAGTCATCGCATTTAAACCCCGATAATCGATGCATAACCGCAAACTCACGTCCTTCTTCTTAATGAAAAACATTGGAGCGCCCCAAGGTGATTCATTTTCCTGTATAAATCCCCACTCTAACAAATCCTGGAATTGCAATTTTAATTCCTTAAATTTAGCGGCGCTATCCAATAAGGAGTTTTCGAGATAGGTGTTGTTTCAAGTGCCAAATCAATTTTAAACTCTATCTCCCTCTCAGGAGGTAATGACACCAATTCATCAGGAAAAACATCTAGATATTCATTTATCACTAGCATATATTCTAATTTAACTTTTTCTCCTGGGTTGTTGACTAGAAAGACTAAATATCCTTGTGCTCCCTTACTCAACAATTTTCTAATTGAGTGAATGGTCCAAAGGTCAGTAAACTATTAAAAATGGCACCTTCTGGTCACCAAACTTTTTTTGTGGCCGAAAAGGTCACTAAACTCGCAAAAACTCTCCAGCGGAGTCATTTTACCGAATTTCAACGGTTCCTCATCCGGTGGCATGGGCAATGTGGAGTGGAGGAATATAGTAAAGGGGTAAAAATGTCCAACAAAATATGGTAAACCTGTTTTTCCCTCAAAAGACGTGCCTTAGATATAGAAATTCGGTGACTGCTCAGATGTGGCAAGAGTTGTAGATTAAGATGGATGAATTATCTTCGGCCGGGCATCAAGAGAGGAAACATCACAGCAGCTGAGGAGGACCTCATTATTCGACTCCAATCCCTGCTACGGGAGTAATTTTAAAAAGTTATAGAACTGAAAGAGATACTTCACAATACGAATCATAATCTGCTACTCCTTCATGTTATTGTTTCACTAACGGCGGAAGATATAGGGAAACTGCGAGTTTAGTTTACAGCAATCATGCAGAAATTATGGTCAAATGAATCATGAATCCTTTCTGTGGTGTTTCAATTACTTTTCCCTCAAACCAGATCATTCACCAGGTGTACATGGAATTTTAGGAATCGACCATGACCTTGTGTAGGGTCCAGCCTCTTTTTGTCTCTTCCCTTATAAAGTATGTTGTGAAAGCTCCAAATTCTGTGCTGTGATATTTTCTTAATGAATCTAGCATTATGTAGTAAGCGAGTTGACAGGAGGGAGGAGAATCATAAACAACTGCTAATGCCTGGTTGAACTGACAATGAAATAAAGAACCATTGGAACACTCGTCTGCTTAAGAGACTCCACAAAGGAGGAATCCAGCCCCAAAATAGAATTGATGGCCCTTAAGAAGCAGGGAAAGGGCCCTGAAGTCGAGGCCTACCGCTATAGAATTGATGGCTCGGCTGGTGCATTCCTTGAGAGTGGCATCCAAAGATCGGAGCTGTGGATCGGCTTGGCAGGCGGCTTCGTAGGAGCTCAGATCCGGAGGCAACATCGTTAGCTTTTTCCCCATTACTACTACTATGGTTGCTGTGACTGGAGTTGCTGCCTTCTCGCTGCGGTGGGGTGAGCGTGCTCGGTCCCTTGGTTTTGCTAAATTGACTACCCATTTGAAAACTGGATGAATCCCAACTCCGAATCAGCTGTTTTTGCGTGTCTGTGTCTGTGAAGGTTGTAGACACCAAATTTTGATTATTTTTAATTTCATTTTTTTTTATCTATTTATTATTTATTTTTATTTTTAATTTTTAATTGGGTTAGATTCATCATTTTCATTTTTGTAAGATGTTAAAAGTGGCCTTAATTCTCTTAAATTTGGTTTGAAAATTGTTAATTTATTTTTAATTGATTTTTGAAGAAAAATGAAAGTGGCAAAATAGGTGGAAATGTGTATGTTGAACAAGTGTACAAAACAATCATTGGACAAGTGGTTAAGGAATTTGGGGACAAGTGTCCCTTTGCTTATTTTGATAACACAACACTTAGGAGGACACTTGTTTAGCTTAGGAGGGGGGATGGAGAGAGAGAGGTACGGGGGACTAGAGAAGAAAAAGGAAAATTGCAACGGATGAAAAAAGAAGGAGGTCGGCTAAGGGCAAAAGAAAAACAAGGAGGCGGCGAAAAGGGAAAACAGAGCAGGCTTTTGGAGTTAAAAAAAATGAAATAGAACAAGGACAAAGGGGGGGGATTGAATCTGGAAATTTGGGGAAACTGTCGAGAGGCAAAACGAGAGAGACAGAAAGCAAAATGAAAAACAGCGGCTAGGGGGGAGAACAAAAAAGGGAAAAACAGAGGAGGAAAATTCAGGACGGCGGCGGACGGAGGTTTGGAAGATCGACGGCAAGGGAAATCTGGAATTTGGGGAAGGTGAAATTTGGGAGCAAAATGAGAGAGACTGAGAGAGATAGAACAGAACAGAGGCCAAAATCTGAAAATTGGAGGAAAAGGTTTCGACAGAACAGAGAAAGAACAAGAAAAAAGAAACAGAGGAGCGGCGGATGAACAAAAAGGAAAAAATCTGAAAAGGGAAAGGGGAGAAGATGACCAACAACACCCAGCCAACGGCGGTCCCCGATTCCAACCCCCATCGCCACCTCTGCCATCCGTCCCTTCGTCAACCGCTTCTCTTTCTCCCTCCGCCAGGGCTATTCCTTTCGCCACCTCCGAGCTCTGCGCAGCACTTCCACCTCGTGCGCCGTCTAGCTACCTGACGCACTTCCCGACTCCAGCGCAGCCACCAGGAGGCATAAACCCCTTCTCCACCTGCTCTTCTTCCGTGGATGACCTGAGCAGCAACAGCAGCGAAGATTTCCAATTCTCCGATTCATTCGCTCCCTCCGTCGACCACCCCAACTTGCCATTACCGCCTGCGAAGCTCCACCAAGAACATTGTAAGCCGTTTTCTTCCCTTAACTTTCAGCTTGATTTCTTCGAGTGCAAATTCTGGAAAAATCCCCAACCCCAAGCATGTTTCTGTGAATTGGTTTATGCAGTTTTCTTGATTGATTGTCCGTTTTCTTTTTGATTGTAAATGCTCTATGGGTTGATTGGAATGATGTTTTACTTTGCATTTCGACGAAATTTTGGGTGTTGATTTATGATAATTGGGCGAGAAATTGGTGAAAATTTGTAATGTCCGTTTGGTGTTCGACGGAATGCCCAACCGAAAATGCTACTAGAAAGCTGACTTCATTTCTCTGCCGTGGCATGTTCGTCCATTTGGTTTTTCGTTTGATCTGCAATGACTGGCTTCCTACAGTGGGGTTGTGTAGACGTTGAAGTTTTAGGGGGGTTTCGGAAACGAATTTGCTGGATTTGGTTTGGAATTGTGAGTGTTGCTTGAATAAGCTATGAAAATGGCGTCTGAAAAATGGCAAAAACCCAACGAAGAAGATGAAGTTCCGTAGCTTGTCTGAAAATAATTCTGAAAACCCCCTTAATTGTTACCTAATTTCCCTGTCGCCCCAAAACCTCCATAAGTCCTTCAATTAGATCCTTATTTCTGTTGCATATGAACCCCTCAAGTTCCCCCCTGTTTTGATATGACCCCAAAAATTGGAAAAGCTGAACTAATTTCGCCCTTTTAAGCTTAATCCTATGTTTGCCTATTTTATGTGACTTTTTGGGATAAATTAATTCGGGGATTTAGATCATAATTGTGGCTTAATGATTTTAGTTAATTTACTAATTTTTGTTGGGTTTAGTTATGGTGTAGGTTTTTGGGTAATAATACTTAGCTGGTTTGGGCTAATGGTTTTTTTTTGGTTTGCTTCTTCTGGGTTTATGATTTGGGCTTGGAAACTTGAGGCCCTTAATTTTGTTTGAGCTAGATTAGTGAAAATGATGGGCTAGCCAGATTGTTTTCCTTGGACTTCCGATTGGGCCGAATGATCTTTGGCCCAAACAAATAAATAAAATAGCCCAGTGGCTTGATCCATTAAGAAACCAGAAAACTATTTTGCACATCAGTCCCTGAATTTCTCTTTAACTGTATTGTGGACCAGGACCTTTTCAACTTCTTTCAATTCGGTCCTTAATTTAATTGCAATTAGGTCCTTGAACTTTATTTTTCTTTAATTTTGACCCCAAGACTTTGTTAATTTTTGCAATCAAGTCCTTTCTTCTTTTGACTTCTTAAATGTGGGTTGTTGACATGATTTAATTGATTCAAATTCATGTTTATTTTTATCCTTTGTGATTATTTGTCAAATAAATTGGCACCTTGACTCTTTTATTATTTTGGAGGGTAAATAAGTTGATTTCACTCCATTAGAGCTTCATTTCAAGGGAGGTATAATTTCTTTTATCCCTTTTGTCTCTCCTATGTGGACTAATGTGCTAAGTGAAATTTGCATGTCTATTTCGCTTTCCTAGTTTTATTTTCATTACTTTCATTTATTTCATTTACTTTTACTTTTTATTCAAGTTATTCTTAATGGGGTATGTGTACACCTCTTGGCTTGTAATAGATAGGGCGTAGCAAGCAATTTGGTCCATTTTCCCTTTCCCCTTTGTTTTAGTTAGCAAATGTAATGGTTGCATGCCTATGTGTTATAGGTTAAATGCTTTATTAGGATATTGCATCTAGTCGAGCATGATAAGTGCTACATGATTTAGGTGATTTGCATGTCTACTCGCTTTTTGTAGTATAGATGAATGGAATGGATGAATGTACGTCACCACACTAGTCCAATGCTAGTTGTGGCTTCTTTTATCGTTTCCACTAGTCCAACGCTAGTCGGAATTCATAGAATGGGCTAGTCCAATGCTAGACCCTTAGGGATTTTCCCTCGTTAGTACATCATTTGCTTGTTCATCACATATCACGCATTTTCCTTAGTTTTATCATTTGGCATGATCCTCGAACCCCTTTTCCTCTCACTTTAGGTTTTGCATCCCATACTAGCTATAGGGTTCATTTTGCTTGAGTGTCCCTTTCCGATAAGGGAAACGAGCGAGTGTGGCTACTCGATAGCCTTAGCACGCTAGTTTCGCCTTCTAATCAAAGGGAAAATAGAAGTCGAAAAGTTAGGAGCCAACCCCCCGTACCCGACTTGTTGCATTCCTCTAGGGTCATACTTTCATTTTTATCATCTACATACTCTTTTAACCACATTTTTTCACATTTCTCAAACCATCCTTTCTCACTACATTTTTCCTATCACGTGCTCATTTTCACCTCACAAATGGAATTCCACTTTATCTTATATATCTATTATTCTATTTTCACATACTTGCACACAAAAAACACTTGAATTTTATACAATTTCACACATGCACCTTTTTATACATTCGCACACTTGCACTTACATTTCTTGCATCTTTCATACACTTTCACACTTGCACACTTGCATTTGAATCATCATTTGCATTAATCGACCTCTATAAGGTTTTCTTTCATTGGCCGCCACAATTCATGTGATTGGGACCAAAAACCTTACAAGAGACATCTCAGAATCTAGGGTTTTGCATTTCATGTAGCACATCCAAATGTAATAAATTCTTTGGTTAAAACAAGAAAATCTTTGATTAAATCATGCAACTAGCCTTGGCTAGGTCAAAGGGGTGCCTTGGATTTTATCCTTGCCTTCCCTTTTGTCAAATGTGACTCCCGAACCTTTTTCTTTGGTTTACGTGGACAAGGAGTCGTTTAAAAGGGGTTTCTTACTATTTTTTCCTATTTTTTCTTTAAAAATTCATTTTTTGGTGACTTGGTACACCTTAACTCATTACCAAGTGGCGACTCCAATTTTTATTTCAAAAACCCTTTTTAAACTATAATTTTGGGTCAAATCGTCGCATTCTCAAACCCCCATTTAGACCCATTTTTCTTTTAAATCACAATTCATTTTCCAATCACAAATTGAATCAAAAAATACATTTTTTAAAACCATTTATTTATTTATCAAAAAATGGGGCGCGACAGTTGGCGACTCCACTGGGGACATTCGAGAGTCCGAGCAAATTTGATTTAATCAACTTTTTTCTTCTTTTAACCTTTTCATATATCACATTTGGGTGTTTTAGGGTTGCATCTTTTTTCCTTTTTTAGGATTTTGCATCACTCGCGTCTCAAATTACTCCCTCGCTCACGAATGTATGATTGGTTGATTGGATGTTTACTTACTTATCTCGCGCTTGCATTGCATTTGGGGGGGTGTGTGTCACCTTTAGAGCCTCGCGTGGTTCTCAACCCCTTCTCTCAAAAATAGGGAACACTTCATACGTGCACGTTTACTTATTGTTATCCCATTTTATTTTATTTTTCGTGGGCGTTTCCCACACCGCCTTGTAGGATTAGGATCTATCGCCTTGGGTAGGCGGATGGTGTGCACTGCGCCCATAGCGCTACCTAAGGGATCACTCGAGCCACCGATCGAAGGCCTTGGGAGTGATGACCCTTGGTCTTTAGGTCTGAAGGCTTGGGGACCTTTTAAACCTTATCGAGTCTAGTTGCATTAGCGAGCCCCCAGTCTCATGCATCCATGTTAGAATTTTCCTAGGTTAGAGTCAGCCTTACCCTCTTTTATGCACATTAGGCACGAGGGAAGGGGCTCCACCCCTTTTATTTGTTTTATTGTATTTCCTTTCTTATTTGCTCCCAATGTGTTATGTGTACTATCAATTGTGCTAACCATTTCATTGTTTCCTTGGCTTGCATTCATGTGCCTTAGTAATAAGAGGCCTTTGTGGCACTCTTTTAGCGACTTACCTATTAAATAATTCACATGTTTAAATTTCAGTTATTATCCGTAGTTTTCAATAAATATGTTTCATTTTAGACCTTTTCCCCCCGATGCATTATTTATGTCCTTTAGGCCATACTTGTCACATAATTACATTGCTTTAATAAATGGCATCATGCATTAAACCCTAGAAAGGGAATGCCACTTAGGGGATCCCGTGTTAGGAATAAAACCACCTTGTGTCTCGGATACTTAATCCAGAAAGAGACTTGCACGTTTACATTTTGTACTATCCGAAGGGGTAGTGCACGAGATAAGGTAGGATCCGATCTTTTCGAAGACGGCAAAGCAATTTTTGAACCATTAGAATATGAGCATCTAACAATCATCTTTTGGCCGTTTTATCAAAATTTGTAAAAATCCCTTGCGTAAAGGACATTAATTTGAAGAAATCCACAAATAATTCCTTATCATTGAAACAATTAATAAATTGAGGCCAAATCGTGATTTTAGAAGGCTCATAGACTAATTCTCTGAAACCACCAATGGCCGGCCGATTCAATCGATCCATTTGTCAATTCATAATCAATTTTGAATAAACCGTCATTTGACCAATTTACCCTTTTTAGGGTCATTTGACCAATTTACCCTTTTTAGGGTCATTCGGTTGATTTTGAATAAATCGTCAATTCATTTGACCAATTTACCCTTTTTAGGGTCGTTTGACCAATTTACCCTTTTTAGGGTCATTCGGTTGATTTTGCATAAATCGTCAATTCATTTGACCAATTTACCCTTTTTAGGGTCACTTAGTCGATTTTGCATAAATCGTCAATTCATTTGACCAATTTACCCTTTTTAGGGTCATTCGGCCAATTTTTGAATAAATCACTAATTCAATTTCATTCATTTGGCCAATTTACCCATTTTTAGGGCAACCGAGCCGATTTTGAATAAATCAAGTTTCGTTCAATCTATTTGATCAATTTACCCTTTTTAGGGTGACCTGATTAATTTTTGATAAATTAAATTTCATTCAATTCATTTGACCTGTTTCCCTTTTAAGGTAATCCGGTCGATTTTTAATAAACTGTCAATTTCATTTAGCCAATTAGGATCTCAATGTCGAATTTCAAATAGGGAAACCTAGTCGATTTTGAGAAAACCATCCATGGCATCCAGCCATTTGATCAGTTGGAGTTTTGACGCGTGCTTCACTGAGAAAAGTTGTCAAAACGAATTCCAATCTCTTCGATAGGAAGTTCGTCAAGGTCAAACCCGTGCGTTTTTGTAAGTTCTTGTATCGATCAAAAGTGATCAATTCCTTCGGACGAGGTCTTCATTTTGACCAACGTCTCTTCTCATTCCAATGGGCCAAATTTTTCAAATTATTTCTCACTCAATGAGTTGATCAGATCCATCAGGTATTGTATAGTGCCTATCCTAGAGGATTGCATTTTCATGCTAGGCCTACCCTTGGCACAAAAAGGGTCCCCCCATAGGACATGCATACCGGTTTTATATTCTTGTTTACTAACTCTGGGTATTTTTCTTTTGTTTTCCCCCTCCCCTACATTCATAAAAATGTTTCAATAAGACGAAAATATTCTTCTATATCTGATGATAATTTTAATCCAATAAGGTTTGAAAACTGCAAGTGTTATTTGATTCTTGGGCAGATCTTATAATGAAAACACAAAAGATCTATCTGGAAGCTCTACGCTAAAGCATCTGAGAGATGTTGTAAGTGTTTGCCAAAGGAAAATTCTGTTTACTTGATTTGTTAATACATTTTGTTCCAAAAAGAAAAGGAGACAAAAAGTGTATATGTGGAGCTCTTTACAAGTTTCTCTCTTCTCATTGAACGAGAAATTTTGTTTCAAATTGTTTTCAGCAATAAAATTTTTGGACAGTTATTGTCTTGTGTATATGTACATTTCATTCTTTATTCTTACTCATTAGAGATTTCATGGTGAATTTTGAGAAATAAGACCCAATTTGAGATTTTTCAACCTCCAGCCTGAAAATTCACAAGTGTAAGCTTTCTAAAATCCTTACACTCGATTGGTGATCCAACCTGTACAATAAAAGTGCTCAAAAATAAAAGAGGCCACTCAAAAGATCCAATGAGATACCTTTTCTCTTTCACTGTACAATTCATATTTTGCCCACTTCATTTAATCCCAAAATAAAATCAGTCACATTGATTGATAAATTGCAAATTGGAGCAACTTTTTGCTTGCAAATGCCCATTAGTTTAACCAGATTCAATTCACATCTAAGTGAAAGCAAAAATGTGCATTATTCTTATTTGTTTTGAAAATTTGGAATGATGCTTTGAACATTCGTTTCTCTACCTATACACATTTTATCATTTGCTCTCCCATTTGAGCCTTTAAAAGAATAATTTCGTTTCAAATAAGCGCCTTGATGATTACTACCCTACATGAAAAATTTTCAAATATCAAAAGGGGGAATGGATTTTCAATGAGCATTGCATTACGTTGATTGTCATGAAGTGTAAGAATGATGCTTTGGCCATCATTTCTACAACTTAAACACTGTTTTATCCCTTGCATCCCCGTTTGAGCTAAAATTGGTGGTTCTTTTCAAAGCACCTATGATCGCACCCCATATTGGGGGAAGGAGACTGGGGAGATTTGATTTTTACTTGGGCTTCAATTTTGAAAAAAAAAGAGAGAAAGAGAAAAAGAAAGAGGAGTTGTCCGGTGGATTCTCTATGTTTCACGGATATGGACGAACAGAAGTCATCCTCGGTTAATTGATTCAGATACATGCAAAAATTTCGCATTAACGAAAGTTTCCTTTCAGAGTCAATGTAAGGAACGGAATAAAAGTCAGGCCATCTTCTTTTCCAATCGGACATTCTATCCCTAGTTTTCCTTTTTGAGCCTTCAGAATAAAATACTTCATTTGGCAACCCCTGAGAATCGCAAACCCCACACTGGGGCAAGTTTTAGTTGAAAAGGAAAATTTCAAGAAGTGAAAAAGTGAAAAGCCACAAAATCAAAAGACAAAAGAAGAAAAGAGAACCTCAGTTCACAAGTAAACTGGGGCAAATTTTGTGAAAAAAAGGGGGCAGAAAGCAGAAAGAAAAAAAAAAAGAAGAAAAAAAAAATCAATCAAAGCCCAAAAAGAAAGAAAAAGAAAAAGAAAAAGCCTCAATTGAGCATAAATTGGGGCAAATTTTGATTTAACCCTAAAATAGGGTTGACGCAACAATGCGATCTCAGATTCTTCAAACCACTCTTAAAATCTGCCTTCAAGCCTTAACTTTTCTAAACACCCCACCTGACCCCATTACAAAAGCCGAAAGTCCTGACTTCTGTTTTTTGCAATGGCCCTGTCAAGAAAATTTCTGATGCCGGAAAAGTTTAGCTGTATTTCTGAATTGCTTGAGTATGAGGTTGACGCTACTCACCATGGAAAACCCACCAGATCAAAGAAAAGAAAACGGAAAAGCAGAAAGGAAAAATGAAATACAAAAGATTCGATGGTGAAGTCCCTATTGAAAATTCAAACAAAGTTCAGAATCTTCGAGTTCAAAATAGGGGCAATTTTGGGAAAATGCGATCTTCAGTGCTATGTCCTTGAAAGTTTTATTCTTTAACTATCGTTTTCAAGCCACATTACAAGCTAACAAAGTCCATCGTTGACTTATTCCTTCATGACAATCCAAAGTGAGGATCATGCTCATAAGAAATTCATCAAATCATTTGTGATCATAAGGGTATAACCCGTTTCCACATGTTTAGCTATCACTTCTGTGTGAGAACCCGTAAAAACCCTAATTATTTTCCTAGGGTTTTAGTTCCCTTAATTGCATAATTTTTGCATTTCTGGCTTGGAAATATTATCTGGGTGGATTTTATGAGCAATTATAATTTTTAGATGATTTTTCTAGCATTGGTGAGTTTTTAGAAAATTAAGAATATATATTGGACGTGGGACCCACTAGTGCGAAAAGTTCGGAAAAATTCGGCCAATAAGGTTAAGTTTCGGATACTGTGTAAAATTTATAAGGTGTTAGGAGATAAGTAGAGAGTGAGATTTGATTGATGTGAGAGGGAAAAGAAAGATAACATTGCATTTAATGAGAGTGACAAGTGTCACTTTTTCATTGGGTGAATTTTAAGATTTACTATTCATTTTCTTGACCTTTTGACCCATGGATTAAATATCTCAAAAATTGACTAAAAATTCATTTCTTTCTTCACCATTGTGGCCGAACCTCCTTGCTAAGAAAAGAGAGAAAACTTCTTCAATCTTCAAGCTTCCACTAGCTCAAATCATCCAAACCAATCACATAAACTAGTTTTCACTCCATAAAATCCTATCTTCTAGTGCTAGTAAGGGTTGTAGTGAAGTTTGTTTGAAGCTCTAAGGTGGCCAACCTCTCTACACCTCTTGTTCTTAGGTAAGTGATGTTTTACTACTTCCTTATACTTAATGATGGTTATTTTGTGCTTAAGGGTGGCATAAGTGTTGGAATATATGATTTATTTCTTGTTTTGAAGAGTTTTGGTGAAGTTTTCCATTTTGTGATGAATTTTCTGGTGTAATATGAAATGAATGTTGTGGCCATCTTTGATGATTGGCAATGGACTATAATGGCTCTAGTAGGTATGTTTGATAAGTATTTGCAATCAATTTTGGATTTGGATGGAAAATGGAAAGTTAGGGTTCTTATTATTCCCAATTCTGTCCGGTTTTAGATCACTGGGTTAGAGGCCGAATTAGACTTTGCTCAAAACATGAAAGTTGTAGGTATTGATGTGGTTAAGGTGCCTGTAAAATTTTAGGGCATTTGGATTAATGTAGAATGAGTTATAACGAAATTACTGTAGCTGTTCTGCTTTGAACAGAATGCGAAAACTGCGATAGTAATTGTCTGTTTTGACTGGAATTGGTTTGGATTTTGTTGTTGGTGTCTTCTGATGAAATGTAGCTGAATGTCTTAGCTAACATGTGCCCTTGGAATTTCGGCATTTGGACTAGTATGGACTGAGATATACCGATTACAGTTTTCTGCGTTTTGCGAACCTGTTTTGGGAATTCTGGTATAGTATTTCGTATTTTTGACCTAGTTGGGCCAGGAACTGGATTGAGTGACCTTCTACGTTGTTGTATCCCTGTTTCATAGCTTCGAAACGGTGGGTCTTACACCCCCATCCGATAACCGTAGAGAATTTTACACCATTACCGCATAATAAGGGCAAAACAGTTTTCTATTTGGGGCCAAGACTAAGGCCATTTTCTTAATTTCTGGTTACCTATGATGCTTATATATGCATATGAAACCTTATTGGGGTTGTGGTTGGCATTGGTTTATGACTCGTTATCGAGTCTCTTTTAGGGCTTGCTTTCATTTCGGTTGTTTCCTAGTTAACTTTTGTACTTGTACCACTTTGAGCCTAGTGAACGGCTTTTGGGAAATGAGATGAATTTTGTGTGAGATGTTGGGACTGATTTGAGGATATAACGAAGCCTTAATGGCTGGAAAAGTAAGAAATTTAGGGGAAGTGCTGCCCAATTTTCTAGGCCGTTTGGTTTCTTTAAGTTGGATTGGCCTTTTTGTGGAAATGAAAGGCTTTTGGGTTGTTTGTGCCTAAGTCTTCATACTAACTTTTCGTTTTCAAGAAAATCATGTTTTTGTACCCTTGCATTAGTATGTCTCACTTGTGCATTCCGTTTATTCGATTTTAGATATGAAACCTTCAATTGGTTTATTTTGATTATTTTAGGGTTTCTTGGCGATTAAGGCCAATCTGAAGTGAAACTTTTTGAAGTTGAATTGGTGAGTGTACCACTCCCCTTCATTGCTGTTTAACTTGATTTCTGCTCTGTAATTTGTTAAATTTGTTTGAGACGAGGGTGTACTTTATCACACTCGTTCTTTTATCTGTTCATATGCCAATTTTGAGTGCCTATCTGAATCTGCCGTCTGAATCTGCTATCTGAATCTGCTATTCTGTATCTGTATCTAAATCTGTTATCTGTATCTGCATCTGTTCGGATTTCTATGACTTATGAGCTCAATCCTGTGGCTAAGTTATTCGAGTCGGGCCGGCAAGGGCCTGGACGATTAGATGACGAACCACGGTAGTCTGTTCGGGGATTTTTGGGTATTGAGACCCTTGATTCCGGTATACTCGAGTATTACCATTTCTGTTCGGTTACGGTGAGCGGGCCCGGTAAAGAGGTGTTTGGTGGACGGAATTCGGTGTAAAGAGGGGTCTACGGACGCGTTGGTTCTATATGCGTTGACGGAGAGTCAACCGGTTTGGATCAAGTACTGCACTGGAAATTTGGCTCCTGAGAGCCACCCGTATCCTTCTGATTTGACTCATTAGTTCCTTTGCTTTACATCTGACATGTGTATCTGATTTGTTAAATGTGAAATGCCATGACTTTATTGCTATCTGTTTGGTACCTCATTGAGCGCAAGCTCACCCCGTTCCGTTCCTTTTGTTTTCCTTACAGGAAAAATAAATACTTTTGGACTGGATTTGATAATCGGTTGCCGACTTGAGCTAGTTGGACATATCTTTTGTATAGCTCATGTATTAAAACCCTAAATGTACTTTTGGTCCGTTTCTCTTTTGGATTTGGCAAACCGTACATGTATCCACTTTTGAATCACTTTGGTATGCCCCTTTTGGGAAGTATATGCTAACTTGTGAGATGTAAATATTTGCTTGATGTTTGGTTGGGTTTTGACGTGTCGGTTCCTCTTCATGGCCGACTCCGACTTTGTTTTTTCTTATTTTGTGGATTCGACTGGTTTTCACGCGGTTGTATGACCCGAAAAGTATTAGATCGCGCTAATCTGATCCGTAGTCCTGGCGAGAGCTGGGCAGGCAGTCCGCCAACCCCTTTGGTTCGCCTTAGGGGAAAGTGGGGCTGTCACAAGTGGTATCAGAGCCACTTCGCGTGGTCTCTGCGCGGAGTGAGACTGGGCCAGTGGTGTTATGGTCCTGACTTCGTGATTATGTCTTAGTGCTCGTTGGAACATAAGCTATGAACCGTGCATGTCATAAGTGTAAAGATCTTTATCATGGGACTTGAGGAAGTTAGGTATGTATGTCGGGTAGGAATCCTTAATAAAGATGGTTTACTCTTGGGACCGGCCGGCTCGAGTTGCGAATTATCTTAGATGGGATTCTTGCGCCCGGATACGAAAGATATGAGGGCCTAGGTTAGAAAGGATTTGGTGAACTAGAAAGGCGATTCTGTGGAACTTCGTGTGGTTTGTTCGGGTGTGGTTAAGCGTGATCGACCCTGATTAAGATATAAATATTTGGACGAATCCCTAGAAGGGGTACAGATCTGTTAGCTAAGTATAATGCTCAATTTAATCCCGGAGTAGTCAATGATAAGGAATTTCGAGGACGAAATTCTTTTAAGGGGGAGAGAGTGTGAGAACCCGTAAAAACCCTAATTATTTTCCTAGGGTTTTAGTTCCCTTAATTGCATAATTTTTGCATTTCTGGCTTGGAAATATTATCTGGGTGGATTTTATTAGCAATTATAATTTTTAGATGATTTTTCTAGCATTGGTGAGTTTTTAGAAAATTAAGAATATATATTGGACGTGGGACCCACTAGTGCGAAAAGTTCGGAAAAATTCGGCCAATAAGGTTAAGTTTCGGATACTGTGTAAAATTTATCGGGTGTTAGGAGATAAGTAGAGAGTGAGATTTGATTGATGTGAGAGGGAAAAGAAAGATAACATTGCATTTAATGAGAGTGACAAGTGTCACTTTTTCATTGGGTGAATTTTAAGATTTACTATTCATTTTCTTGACCTTTTGACCCATGGATTAAATATCTCAAAAATTGACTAAAAATTCATTTCTTTCTTCACCATTGTGGCCGAACCTCCTTGCTAAGAAAAGAGAGAAAACTTCTTCAATCTTCAAGCTTCCACTAGCTCAAATCATCCAAACCAATCACATAAACTAGTTTTCACTCCATAAAATCCTATCTTCTAGTGCTAGTAAGGGTTGTAGTGAAGTTTGTTTGAAGCTCTAAGGTGGCCAACCTCTCTACACCTCTTGTTCTTAGGTAAGTGATGTTTTACTACTTCCTTATACTTAATGATGGTTATTTTGTGCTTAAGGGTGGCATAAGTGTTGGAATATATGATTTATTTCTTGTTTTGAAGAGTTTTGGTGAAGTTTTCCATTTTGTGATGAATTTTCTGGTGTAATATGAAATGAATGTTGTGGCCATCTTTGATGATTGGCAATGGACTATAATGGCTCTAGTAGGTATGTTTGATAAGTATTTGCAATCAATTTTGGATTTGGATGGAAAATGGAAAGTTAGGGTTCTTATTATTCCCAATTCTGTCCGGTTTTAGATCACTGGGTTAGAGGCCGAATTAGACTTTGCTCAAAACATGAAAGTTGTAGGTATTGATGTGGTTAAGGTTCCTGTAAAATTTTAGGGCATTTGGATTAATGTAGAATGAGTTATGACGAAATTACTGTAGCTGTTCTGCTTTGAACAGAATGCGAAAACTGCGATAGTAATTGTCTGTTTTGACTGGAATTGGTTTGGATTTTGTTGTTGGTGTCTTCTGATGAAATGTAGCTGAATGTCTTAGCTAACATGTGCCCTTGGAATTTCGGCATTTGGACTAGTATGGACTGAGATATACCGATTACAGTTTTCTGCGTTTTGCGAACCTGTTTTGGGAATTCTGGTATAGTATTTCGTATTTTTGACCTAGTTGGGCCAGGAACTGGATTGAGTGACCTTCTACGTTGTTGTATCCCTGTTTCATAGCTTCGAAACGGTGGGTCTTACACCCCCATCCGATAACCGTAGAGAATTTTACACCATTACCGCATAATAAGGGCAAAACAGTTTTCTATTTGGGGCCAAGACTAAGGCCATTTTCTTAATTTCTGGTTACCTATGATGCTTATATATGCATATGAAACCTTATTGGGGTTGTGGTTGGCATTGGTTTATGACTCGTTATCGAGTCTCTTTTAGGGCTTGCTTTCATTTCGGTTGTTTCCTAGTTAACTTTTGTACTTGTACCACTTTGAGCCTAGTGAACGGCTTTTGGGAAATGAGATGAATTTTGTGTGAGATGTTGGGACTGATTTGAGGATATAACGAAGCCTTAATGGCTGGAAAAGTAAGAAATTTAGGGGAAGTGCTGCCCAATTTTCTAGGCCGTTTGGTTTCTTTAAGTTGGATTGGCCTTTTTGTGGAAATGAAAGGCTTTTGGGTTGTTTGTGCCTAAGTCTTCATACTAACTTTTCGTTTTCAAGAAAATCATGTTTTTGTACCCTTGCATTAGTATGTCTCACTTGTGCATTCCGTTTATTCGATTTTAGATATGAAACCTTCAATTGGTTTATTTTGATTATTTTAGGGTTTCTTGGCGATTAAGGCCAATCTGAAGTGAAACTTTTTGAAGTTGAATTGGTGAGTGTACCACTCCCCTTCATTGCTGTTTAACTTGATTTCTGCTCTGTATTTTGTTAAATTTGTTTGAGACGAGGGTGTACTTTATCACACTCGTTCTTTTATCTGTTCATATGCCAATTTTGAGTGCCTATCTGAATCTGCCGTCTGAATCTGCTATCTGAATCTGCTATTCTGTATCTGTATCTAAATCTGTTATCTGTATCTGCATCTGTTCGGATTTCTATGACTTATGAGCTCAATCCTGTGGCTAAGTTATTCGAGTCGGGCCGGCAAGGGCCTGGACGATTAGATGACGAACCACGGTAGTCTGTTCGGGGATTTTTGGGTATTGAGACCCTTGATTCCGGTATACTCGAGTATTACCATTTCTGTTCGGTTACGGTGAGCGGGCCCGGTAAAGGGGTGTTTGGTGGACGGAATTCGGTGTAAAGAGGGGTCTACGGACGCGTTGGTTCTATATGCGTTGACGGAGAGTCAACCGGTTTGGATCAAGTACTGCACTGGAAATTTGGCTCCTGAGAGCCACCCGTATCCTTCTGATTTGACTCATTAGTTCCTTTGCTTTACATCTGACATGTGTATCTGATTTGTTAAATGTGAAATGCCATGACTTTATTGCTATCTGTTTGGTACCTCATTGAGCGCAAGCTCACCCCGTTCCGTTCCTTTTGTTTTCCTTACAGGAAAAATAAATACTTTTGGACTGGATTTGATAATCGGTTGCCGACTTGAGCTAGTTGGACATATCTTTTGTATAGCTCATGTATTAAAACCCTAAATGTACTTTTGGTCCGTTTCTCTTTTGGATTTGGCAAACCGTACATGTATCCACTTTTGAATCACTTTGGTATGCCCCTTTTGGGAAGTATATGCTAACTTGTGAGATGTAAATATTTGCTTGATGTTTGGTTGGGTTTTGACGTGTCGGTTCCTCTTCATGGCCGACTCCGACTTTGTTTTTTCTTATTTTGTGGATTCGACTGGTTTTCACGCGGTTGTATGACCCGAAAAGTATTAGATCGCGCTAATCTGATCCGTAGTCCTGGCGAGAGCTGGGCAGGCAGTCCGCCAACCCCTTTGGTTCGCCTTAGGGGAAAGTGGGGCTGTCACATTCTGCCCATACGTTGCATGCCTAGAAAGCTTGTATGTTGACTAAGTTTTCTTGAAAAATAAGGGTGACAAACTCTTTGCTTTCACTAAGATGTGGTATTGAAGGAATTACAATTTTGGGCACAAGAACCAAACAAATCTCATCTTCTCATTTCCCTTAACCCCCTCAAAAATCAGATCACTTGATTGGTCCTGACAGATGAACCAACAAGAAATAGTGACCCATTACCTAAAGCATTAATGCTAAAGTGGGGAAGAAATCTTTCGTAATTTGGCATTATTTTGAGAAATTCATCATGGAATGTGCTATATCAGTTTAAGCAAGACATTCAATTTTCTTCATGTTAGGAAAAGCAATTGCTTACCCTGTGCAAATAAATGGAGAAGCATCCAAACCAATTTTTGCAATCAAATAAGCCCACACAGGGGCAAATATTTTTGTAGTCCAATTGAGAATTTCGTTCAAAGAATCAAATAATGCATTTTTCAAATCAATCACGCTGCCCTTTTCATGAAAATTTGAGTGCATGTAAGCCCCCTGTGCAGGTATTCATAGTTGACATCGACGAAAGAGCATCTGGTGATGTGGAAAACCGATGCCGAAGAAAGAGAAGAAAGAAGGAAAAAGCGGCCCTATAATGGGGGCAAATTATTTTGAAAAGAATTTTCTCCAAAAATTAGAAAAATTCAAAAGTCAAAATCAAAAATCAAGTTCAAATTCTTGTTTCTTGGAAAATCAAATTCAATTTCTTGACCGTTTTATCACATTGGGACCGGGTTTTATCCCGCCAATCTCGGCAGGACCGGGTTTTATCCCGCTGACCGCTTACTTCGGCAGGACCGGGTTTTATCCCGCTGACCGCTTACCTCGACAGGACCGGGTTTTATCCCGCTGACCGCCAACCTCGGCAGGACCGGGTTCTATCCCGCTGACCGTTTTTATCTACGTTGGGACCGGGTTTTATCCCGCTAACCTCGGCAGGACCGGGTTTTATCCCGCTGACCGTGCTTTATATCACGTTGGGACCGGGTTTTATCCCGCCAACCTCGGCAGGACCGGGTTCTATCCCGCTGACCGTTTTATCACGTTGGGACCGGGTTTTCTCCCGCCAACCTCGGCAGGACCGGGTTCTATCCCGCTGACCGTCCACACCCCGTCAGGCTCAGATGTTATCCCACCAACCAATTCATCATACTGGGGCAAATTATCTTTGGAAAGTTTCTCAAGAAAAAAATCGAAAAATCAAAAAAAAATCAAAAAAATCAAAAATCAAATCAAGTTCATCACGGCAGGTTCGGGTTTGATCCCACTGTCCGATTGTCAAAGCATGTTATTTTCATTGCTATTGGAGCTGGATCTGTCCCGCCAGTAAGCATTTCATTTTCTGTTCGGGTCTATCCCGTGGGTCTATTCCAATTTTAAATTTCTGTTCGGGTCTATCCCGTGGGTCTATCCCAATTTTAAATTTCTCATTTGGGTCAATCCCATTTTTTAAAAAAAACAAAACAAAAAAAAAACAAAAAAACAAAAAAAAACAAAAAAAAACAAAAAACAAAACAAAAAAATTTTTCAGTCCTCGTTTCAGAAGCGTCCGTCGTCCGGATCGTTCGCAGCCGAATAACACAGGTAAGTATTTGGTGTCTACTTCTTTGTCTCAAGTTTTTTCAAAACTCAGACAAAGAGGGGCAAACTGTAGACACCAAATTTTGATTATTTTTAATTTCATTTTTTTTATCTATTTATTATTTATTTTTATTTTTAATTTTTAATTGGGTTAGATTCATCATTTTCATTTTTGTAAGATGTTAAAAGTGGCCTTAATTCTCTTAAATTTGGTTTGAAAATTGTTAATTTATTTTTAATTGATTTTTGAAGAAAAATGAAAGTGGCAAAATAGGTGGAAATGTGTATGTTGAACAAGTGTACAAAACAATCATTGGACAAGTGGTTAAGGAATTTGGGGACAAGTGTCCCTTTGCTTATTTTGATAACACAACACTTAGGAGGACACTTATTTAGCTTAGGAGGGGGGATGGAGAGAGAGAGGTACGGGGGACTAGAGAAGAAAAAGGAAAATTGCAACGGATGAAAAAAGAAGGAGGTCGGCTAAGGGCAAAAGAAAAACAAGGAGGCGGCGAAAAGGGAAAACAGAGCAGGCTTTTGGAGTTAAAAAAAATGAAATAGAACAAGGACAAAGGGGGGGATTGAATCTGGAAATTTGGGGAAACTGTCGAGAGGCAAAACGAGAGAGACAGAAAGCAAAATGAAAAACAGCGGCTAGGGGGGAGAACAAAAAAGGGAAAAACAGAGGAGGAAAATTCAGGACGGCGGCGGACGGAGGTTTGGAAGATCGACGGCAAGGGAAATCTGGAATTTGGGGAAGGTGAAATTTGGGAGCAAAATGAGAGAGACTGAGAGAGATAGAACAGAACAGAGGCCAAAATCTGAAAATTGGAGGAAAAGGTTTCGACAGAACAGAGAAAGAACAAGAAAAAAGAAACAGAGGAGCGGCGGATGAACAAAAAGGAAAAAATCTGAAAAGGGAAAGGGGAGAAGATGACCAACAACACCCAGCCAACGGCGGTCCCCGATTCCAACCCCCATCGCCACCTCTGCCATCCGTCCCTTCGTCAACCGCTTCTCTTTCTCCCTCCGCCAGGGCTATTCCTTTCGCCACCTCCGAGCTCTGCGCAGCACTTCCACCTCGTGCGCCGTCTAGCTACCTGACGCACTTCCCGACTCCAGCGCAGCCACCAAGAGGCATAAACCCCTTCTCCACCTGCTCTTCTTCCGTGGATGACCTGAGCAGCAACAGCAGCGAAGATTTCCAATTCTCCGATTCATTCGCTCCCTCCGTCGACCACCCCAACTTGCCATTACCGCCTGCGAAGCTCCACCAAGAACATTGTAAGCCGTTTTCTTCCCTTAACTTTCAGCTTGATTTCTTCGAGTGCAAATTCTGGAAAAATCCCCAACCCCAAGCATGTTTCTGTGAATTGGTTTATGCAGTTTTCTTGATTGATTGTCCGTTTTCTTTTTGATTGTAAATGCTCTATGGGTTGATTGGAATGATGTTTTACTTTGCATTTCGACGAAATTTTGGGTGTTGATTTATGATAATTGGGCGAGAAATTGGTGAAAATTTGTAATGTCCGTTTGGTGTTCGACGGAATGCCCAACCGAAAATGCTACTAGAAAGCTGACTTCATTTCTCTGCCGTGGCATGTTCGTCCATTTGGTTTTTCGTTTGATCTGCAATGACTGGCTTCCTACAGTGGGGTTGTGTAGACGTTGAAGTTTTAGGGGGGTTTTGGAAACGAATTTGCTGGATTTGGTTTGGAATTGTGAGTGTTGCTTGAATAAGCTATGAAAATGGCGTCTGAAAAATGGCAAAAACCCAACGAAGAAGATGAAGTTCCGTAGCTTGAAGCTTCGTAGCTTGTCTGAAAATAATTCTGAAAACCCCCTTAATTGTTACCTAATTTCCCTGTCGCCCCAAAACCTCCATAAGTCCTTCAATTAGATCCTTATTTCTGTTGCATATGAACCCCTCAAGTTCCCCCTGTTTTGATATGACCCCAAAAATTGGAAAAGCTGAACTAATTTCGCCCTTTTAAGCTTAATCCTATGTTTGCCTATTTTATGTGACTTTTTGGGATAAATTAATTCGGGGATTTAGATCATAATTGTGGCTTAATGATTTTAGTTAATTTACTAATTTTTGTTGGGTTTAGTTATGGTGTAGGTTTTGGGTAATAATACTTAGCTGGTTTGGGCTAATGGTTTTTTTTTGGTTTGCTTCTTCTGGGTTTATGATTTGGGCTTGGAAACTTGAGGCCCTTAATTTTGTTTGAGCTAGATTAGTGAAAATGATGGGCTAGCCAGATTGTTTTCCTTGGACTTCTGATTGGGCCGAATGATCTTTGGCCCAAACAAATAAATAAAATAGCCCAGTGGCTTGATCCATTAAGAAACCAGAAAACTATTTTGCACATCAGTCCCTGAATTTCTCTTTAACTGTATTGTGGACCAGGACCTTTTCAACTTCTTTCAATTCGGTCCTTAATTTAATTGCAATTAGGTCCTTGAACTTTATTTTTCTTTAATTTTGACCCCAAGACTTTGTTAATTTTTGCAATCAAGTCCTTTCTTCTTTTGACTTCTTAAATGTGGGTTGTTGACATGATTTAATTGATTCAAATTCATGTTTATTTTTATCCTTTGTGATTATTTGTCAAATAAATTGGCACCTTGACTCCTTTATTATTTTGGAGGGTAAATAAGTTGATTTCACTCCATTAGAGCTTCATTTCAAGGGAGGTATAATTTCTTTTATCCCTTTTGTCTCTCCTATGTGGACTAATGTGCTAAGTGAAATTTGCATGTCTATTTCGCTTTCCTAGTTTTATTTTCATTACTTTCATTTATTTCATTTACTTTTACTTTTTATTCAAGTTATTCTTAATGGGGTATGTGTACACCTCTTGGCTTGTAATAGATAGGGCGTAGCAAGCAATTTGGTCCATTTTCCCTTTCCCCTTTGTTTTAGTTAGCAAACGTAATGGTTGCATGCCTATGTGTTATAGGTTAAATGCTTTATTAGGATATTGCATCTAGTCGAGCATGATAAGTGCTACATGATTTAGGTGATTTGCATGTCTACTCGCTTTTTGTAGTATAGATGAATGGAATGGATGAATGTACGTCACCACACTAGTCCAATGCTAGTTGTGGCTTCTTTTATCGTTTCCACTAGTCCAACGCTAGTCGGAATTCATAGAATGGGCTAGTCCAATGCTAGACCCTTAGGGATTTTCCCTCGTTAGTACATCATTTGCTTGTTCATCACATATCACGCATTTTCCTTAGTTTTATCATTTGGCATGATCCTCGAACCCCTTTTCCTCTCACTTTAGGTTTTGCATCCCATACTAGCTATAGGGTTCATTTTGCTTGAGTGTCCCTTTCCGATAAGGGAAACGAGCGAGTGTGGCTACTCGATAGCCTTAGCACGCTAGTTTCGCCTTCTAATCAAAGGGAAAATAGAAGTCGAAAAGTTAGGAGCCAACCCCCGTACCCGACTTGTTGCATTCCTCTAGGGTCATACTTTCATTTTTATCATCTACATACTCTTTTAACCACATTTTTTCACATTTCTCAAACCATCCTTTGTGACGCCCCACATCTCCCTGAGGCGGACCAAAGGGTATCCGCGGACGCCTGCCCAGCTCTCGCCAGGACTCAAGCAATTCCATTCAATTTAAAACCGAACTAAACACTTCGATGAGAGTAACATGAATACAATAATGCGGAAGCGTTCAAGCTTAATAAGTCACTTAATGTATAACCAGTACATCGGGTAATCATGAAACGACTTAAATTCAAAGTACACATCAGGGCCCAAACTTTTCAAGTTTACAATTTCCAAAAGTACAACCCAAACCAGGGCCTAGTCAAAATATATAACAGGAGTCTTAACAAAATTACAACGGATGGTTTCTCCATATTTCTCCAAGAGTCGGTCCTGTTAAGGAAAACAAAACTATAGGGTGAGCTAACGCTCGTGAGGCCAAGAACACACATGTAAGCACTTAGTCAAATAACAATCCCAAATTTAATAAATAAAGCCATGTCTTTTCAATAATCAATCAATCAAGCAGGAAAGTAATCAGAAACAATTCAAGGATATAGTAGCTCTCAGGAGCTAAGTTCCACTCGATCTGCCGTTGTCATTCGTATACCTTCCCGCATTGACCCTCCTGTCAACCGGGTCGGTATTTCCATTTCCGTAGATCACCACTTACTTCCCTCCGTCCACCGTACACCCCAAGGGCCCACAATGGCCAATATTGGGCGATACTCAACGAGTATGCCAAGCAAGACCTCTTATTAGGTCGAGCTTATTTGTATCTCATGGCTCGTCCAAATCCCCGACCAAGCCCATTGCTGGCTCGAGTCTAAGGACGGCCTATGAGTTTGGGCGTCCCCCATTCATTTGAAAGTCAAGGAGGTTCACTCCAACGACATAAGCATTCATGACATAACATTGCATTTCATTCATTCATTCAATACATTTCATTCATTCATTTGAAATTAGAACGAGTGCGATAAAGTACGCACCCGCCCTTATTTTTAAAACTTTCAACAAATCCCACAAATAAGTAAGTATCAAAATTCACACACTTGACACTCACCGAGCAATTCAATAAGAATTATTTTCCGGAAGTTCAAGTGTCCACGGTGAGATCCTCTTGAAGGTCTCCTTGCGCGCCTGGCAATTTAATAGTGGATAATCACACAATTAACCCACTTATCAAGAAAGATTGTACACTAGTACAATCTAAGAATTATTTTGCAAAAAGGAACCTCAATTACACGTAAATCGAGGTTCAACTTGCCTTTTATTAGGTACAATATTATTTGAGTTTTTATCTTGAAAATCGTAAGCAAAACGTTTAAGAATATCAAAAGAATAAAGAGTTCTTGAAAAACTCTATTTCTTTGAAGTTGGAAAATTTTTCAGTTTTACGATAAATCTTTGAAAAATCATAACTCGCTCGGCATAAGTCGAGAATTGGAAAACTTTATACCGTTGGAAACCTCTTAGAGAGTACTATAAGTTCCTAGAAGACACTTTTCCATGAATCAAAGTGAAAAGTGGTCAAAATTGAGCTTGAAGATGCTGGGTTGGTTCACAAGGCAGAATGAAGTTGGATTTTGGCCAACTTTGAAAATTCGGCACGATTCGCACGTTGCAAACCGGCCTCTGAAATTTTCAGCTCAATTAGTGTTGCAAGTGAAGTGTAGGACAAAACAAGCGGATCAAAAATCGGAGTTTCGAGCACCGAGATACGGTAGCCCGAAGTTGAGCAAATTCAAGACTGGATGAGAATTTTCCAGATTTGAACCTCTAACTTTAGTAATTCAATTGGGTATCGAAACGAACTTGAATCGGCACCAAAATTGGCAGTATTTCAATACTATATGGAAGGTATCTCTCTATCGAATTTCGGGGAAAAATACCTTCGGCAAGGTCGTTAATTAGCCAACCAAAGTTCAAGAAAAATCCTAAGGCAATCTGCCTTGGACTTTCATTTTCCAAATTTCCAACCGTTTAACCAAGAAAGTTATCCAACCATGGTTCATTTGTGAAATAAGGGTCTAAGATATACCCATGATACCTTTGGTAAGTGTTTAATATCAAAACATCAACTAACAAGTTCACTCCAAGATTTGGTTCCAAACCAGTCCAAACATTAGGGTTTTCCAAAACAGAGCAGTCCACTTGTTTCAGTCACAAATCAGTCAATATAGCTCGAAATCGAGCATGGCTTACGCCGTTGGAAAATGCATTCATAGAGTTAAAATATCACAGAAGAAATCGTTGCCAAATTCGGCACCCATCTGGTTCAAATTCGGGCATCAAGTTGCTGCCTGAACACTTCATTCCAGATGAACAGAGTAACAGGACAGCGAACTTAAAACATTTGGTTCGGCTTGCTCACAAAGAATCAGAACGTACATTATATACCAAATTAAAGCTAGGAATGTCTAGTTTCAAACGCCACTGACGGCACATGATTTCAACATCCGAGGACAGAGTTATAGCCAAAATACTACTGCTGGTCAGAGCATACGCGAATCAGTTTTCCAGATTTGCTGGTTTCGAACAAAAATTCATTTGCCCATTCAAACCTCATTATTTTTCAATGAAATTTTTCACACATCTAATACATCCTACAAACATCCAATTCAAGCAATTAAACCATTAAAAATTGGCCTGGAAATGGCCGAACATGGCAGGGGCAAAATCGAAAAGTTTAGCTTCTTACACCCAATGAAGTTTCCACTAATTACCCATCACTAATGCATCATTAAAATCACTAAACCAACAATATAATCACCATTAATCATCACATCAGCAACAACAACCCAAGTGTGGGAATTCCAAGAGCCCACAATCACATTTTTACACCATAAACAAGTAACTAAGTGCATGCATGAACTTAATCTTGTCATATAATCTCCAAAAGATAAGAATCCAAGGGTTGATCATTACTTACTCCTTTGGTTTGCAAGGTCAGAATTTTCGGCCCTCTTGAAGCTCCAAAGAAACCGTGAAAGCTCCCCTCCTCCTTAGCTAGATATAATCTCCAAGAGGTTTGCTAAGTGGTCTCCAAGTTTGGTGTGATTTGGAGGTGATTTGGGGTGGTTTTGGGTGAGATTAGTGTGCAGAATTTTTGTTGCAAATGAGTTAGAGAGAGGGGGAAGCTTGGCCGGCTGTGAGGAGAGAGAAGAGAGAGTGTGATTTTGATCTAAGTTGGCTTCTCAAAGAAGATTAAATGTGTGGTGAAAAATTGCTCCAAAGTCAACTTGAAATAGTGCAACTAGGATGCGTTTGGACTCGATTTTTCTCGCGCGTTTGGTTCACTAGTGCACTAAACCTCCAATGTATATATATTCATGTAATTATTATTCACTCTTAGTTGTCCCGAAATAAGGGTCTAAAGTCCCTCAATCGAAGTTGCGCGTGTGAAAACGCGTACCGTCAATTTTACCGCTATAACGCGAAACTTTCGAAAAATTCTTATAACGATTGCACTACTAACTATCACTTGAATATTTATTCATAAAATTTCCTATTTTAGGACCATGGTACAGGTCTCCAATATTCCAAGCTTATTGTGCTACTACGCGGATAAAATCTCCAAGTACTATTCACTATTTTCGCTAAACGCGCTCTAGGAAATTAATTTTCGAAACGAATCATTTTAAAAATATAACGAAATTATATTATCATGCGTTTAGGTCTCATAAGACTAGAAAATATTCCTTGGAAATAAAATCCAATTAAATAATTTATTAAGCCATAAATTAGGCATAGAATAATAGTTTTTTGCGAGTCCTCACATCCTCTCCCCCTTAAGAAAATTTCGTCCTCGAAATTTACCTTGGTCGGTGAACAAGTCTGGATACTTCTCCCTGATTGTCTCTTCAACTTCCCATGTCGCTTCCTCTACTCCAAGATACAGTAGTCGTGTCTAAGATTTTCCGTTCACCTACTTCATCCCAACAAATTGGGGATCTACACTTCCGACCATAAAGTGCCTCATACGGAGCCATTTGAATAGAAGAGTGGAACCTATTGTTATAGGCAAATTCCACTAAGATCAAGAACTTACTCCAATTCTCTCCGAAGTCCAGTACACAAGTCCTCAACATGTCCTCAAGAGTTTGAATTGTTCTTTCAGATTGTCCATCAGTCTGGGGATGATAGGTGGTACTAAAGTTCAACTTAGTCCCCAACACTTCTTGCATCTTTTGCCAAAACCTCGAAACAAATCTTGGATCCCTATCTGACACAATACTCACAGGTATACCATGTAGTCTGATAATCTCATCCAAGTACAATCTGGCCAACTTCTCCAATGGATATTTCATATTAATCGGCAGAAAATGAGCTGATTTAGTCAATCTATCTACTATCACCCAAATGGTATCATGGCCTTTCTGTGTCCTAGGTAAGCCTGATACAAAATCCATGGTAATATTTTCCCATTTCCACTCAGGTATTTCTAGAGGTTGCAAAAGCCCTGATGGTTTCTGATGTTCGGCTTTAACCTGTTGACAAACCAAGCATGTCTGAACAAATTGGGCAATTTCCTTCTTCATATTTTTCCACCAATATAGACTTTTCAAGTCTTGGTACATTTTATTCCCTCCTGAGAAATTATATGCCCCAGGAAAATCACTTCTTTTAGCCAGAATTCACATTTGCTACTTAGCATACAACTAATGTTCCCTCAAGATTTGTAAAACAATTCTCAAATGTTTCTCATGATCTTTCACATTCTTAGAATACACCAAAATGTCATCAATGAGGATCACCACAAATTGATCCAAGTAAGCCTTAAAAACCCTATGCATTAAATCCATGAAAGCGGCAGGTACATTGGTTAACCCAAAAGACATTACTGCAAACTCGAAGTGCCCATACCTTGAGTTAAAAGCAGTCTTAGGTATGTCCTTCTCCAAAATCCTCAATTGATAGTAACCTTGCTTTAGATCCAATTTTGAAAACACTACCGCCCCTTGCAATTGGTCAAACAGTTCATCAATGTGGGGTAGTGGGTATTTATTCTTAACCGTAACATCATTTAAGCCTCGATAATCTATACATAACCTCAAACTCCCATCTTTCTTCTTTACAAACAAAACTGGGGCTCCCCACGGGGAATCACTCTCTCGTATAAAACCCCGTTCCAACAAATCCTGAAATTGTAACTTCAACTCCTTCAACTCAGCTGGAGCCATCCTGTATGGTGTCCTTGATATAGGTGCTGTTCCCGGAGCTAAATCAATTTTAAAAGCTATTTCCCGTTCCGGGGGTAGAGACTCCAATTCTTCAGGAAAACATCAGAAAATTCTTTCACTACCGGTGTGTCCTCCAGATTCACCTTATCGCTAGGGGTATTAACAAGAAAAGCCAAATACCCTTGAGCTCCTTTACTTAACAATTTTCTAACCCGAATTCCCGAAATAAGTGCAGACGAGGCTAACTTACCCCTTACATCCAGCAAAGCATGGCTTATTTAATAATCACTTATCAGGTTCAAGTACTACATATCACACCAATCCAACCTATCAAATAGTCATGGTCCAATAGGGAATTAATCGCGTAATCAGATAAAACAGGCAAAAGGCTTGAAGTCGGACGTAAAGTCCCAGACATTTGGAAGAAATTCAGGATATAGCGAAGCTTCAAATCAAAAGTTCATCTCTGGTGGTGCTGGACAACACAACAAGCAATGCTCCACCAGAGAGGTTCAGTTCAACCGCTACAGAAGAGTAGTAGCCGGTCTACAACCACACCAGTACGAATAAGTTCAAGAGTAGGGTCAAAGCAGAGCGAAATACTTCAGGTTCATGGTGCATGAGTACGAACAAAAGTATAAGTTCAAGTTCAAGTGCAAGTTCAAGTTCAAATTCAAGGGTCATGAGTACGAGTAAGAACACACTGGCCTAACCTCTGTCCAGCAATTCACATTCTTAAACAGTCACAAAATTCAAGTCCACATTCCATATATTCAGTCAAATTAGGTCCATTGAGGATACGCAAGAGCACACTAGCCTAAACAGGTTCAAGTCTCAAGTAAGCTCAGTCTAATCGGTTTCAGGCAGTTCGAGTTCTCTTACCAACCCACTGCAATACTTTCGGAGTTCAAACTTCCTAAGATTGAAATATTGGCACAGAACCAATCCTAACATATGTTGCGCACAAGAAAATCTCACTAAGTTTCCGGCTAGGTTAATCCATTATACACTAGTAGATCGGATCTTCGGGTTTATGTTCGATTCATATTCAGTACTAGGGACCTATTAAATCATATGAAACTGTCTATCAATTTGTCTCACAGGTACAGGGTTGTCTAAGCCCTCGGTCACGGTCCCCTTTTCTCATTCCTGCTACCCTACTTAAGAAAAGTCTATAAGCACAGGAAAAGGCATAACTAAGCATAAAGAGCGTAACGCGTATACAAGTTGCAAAAACATTTAAAATCAGGTCATGATTCATTACATGTATCAAAAGTTATAGCACGGTTAGAAGTTACAAAACAAGACCAATATGTCCAATATTGCACATAGGCAATTAAGTGCCACAAAAATATAGAAGTACATACAAGCAGGATACAAAAGGCCTCACAGCGTGCACTACCCCTTTCTAAGTCCATAGTTAAACCAAAGGGTCCAGACATCACTAATTTCAATCAGATCACACGCCTTTACGAAATTAAATCCAATAAAGCCATAACGCAAGCTAAAACCAAGATTATCCATTCGAAGCTCAAAATCTTTAATAACCAGCCACCAGTCGGAACACCATCATCTCCAAAAATAACCAGTCTTAGGGTTTTGTAATTAAAGTTTCAAGCTCCAAGTTCAAACCCAAGAATAAGTACAACTTGCTACCTTACGTGTCAAATGGAAACCAAATCAATTCACACTAACTTGTACTCTTGAATGCAGTTGCTCTATATCTCAAAGTTGCCTCAGTCCGTACATTTAAAATTGGCTCACTCTTCTTGAAAGTCAAGAATTTTAAAACATAAGAAGAGTATTTCAAGTAATCAAAAATCTTATCAAGTTCAGGATTCACATTATTAAACATAAGCTTGCCATTCTTTCGAAAACTCAGGATATATATATTTTTTTCTTCGTGTAAAGCATGGACAAATTTAAGTGTGAGATTACACCAATATACAATCAAGGGGAAAAACTTAGATTAGAAAATGTAAATCTTGTATTAACCCATCATATACAAAGTTCAACAACTCATTAGTTATTCACAAATTTTCAACTTTGAAATTCAAGTAAAACTCACCTTTTTACCAAGATCGGAAAATTACACATATTTAAAGCATATATATCTTATTTCCACTCATCTCTTACAAATAAAACTAGTACATCCTAGTTTTTTCTTTAAATTTTCAAAGCAGAATTTCTTTAGAAGATATTTGGGCGGAAAATGCATTTTATTCCTTTGTACTTTTATCTTGGTTCAAAATCATCACACATGGAGTTTGACTATCAAATCTCGGTCTCTTATCCTCCATAGCCAGTACTAATAATTATCTCAATTCTTTCCACACTTACAAATATAATGATAATTCAAATTCATCCAATCTTTCACTTCAAATCTCTCATCCCATATCTTCCTTCAATATAACATCACCTAATTCCTCAGTTTCTTCTGCAAGTCCCAAATAAGAACTCCCGAATAATCAATTTCTTTAACCCCTAAGATACAATAGATCCTTGTTCACATAATATACAAATTAATCCCACAGTCAAGCATCCTAAACTTTAAGCCTAGGATACGCTACAGAGATCTGAAGCCTAAGCTCTGATACCAACTGTGACGCCCCACATCTCCCTGAGGCGGACCAAAGGGTATCCGCGGACGCCTGCCCAGCTCTCGCCAGGACTCAAGCAATTCCATTCAATTTAAAACCGAACTAAACACTTCGATGAGAGTAACATGAATACAATAATGCGGAAGCGTTCAAGCTTAATAAGTCACTTAATGTATAACCAGTACATCGGGTAATCATGAAACGACTTAAATTCAAAGTACACATCAGGGCCCAAACTTTTCAAGTTTACAATTTCCAAAAGTACAACCCAAACCAGGGCCTAGTCAAAATATATAACAGGAGTCTTAACAAAATTACAACGGATGGTTTCTCCATATTTCTCCAAGAGTCAGTCCTGTTAAGGAAAACAAAACTATAGGGTGAGCTAACGCTCGTGAGGCCAAGAACACACATGTAAGCACTTAGTCAAATAACAATCCCAAATTTAATAAATAAAGCCATGTCTTTTCAATAATCAATCAATCAAGCAGGAAAGTAATCAGAAACAATTCAAGGATATAGTAGCTCTCAGGAGCTAAGTTCCACTCGATCTGCCGTTGTCATTCGTATACCTTCCCGCATTGACCCTCCTGTCAACCGGGTCGGTATTTCCATTTCCGTAGATCACCACTTACTTCCCTCCGTCCACCGTACACCCCAAGGGCCCACAATGGCCAATATTGGGCGATACTCAACGAGTATGCCAAGCAAGACCTCTTATTAGGTCAAGCTTATTTGTATCTCATGGCTCGTCCAAATCCCCGACCAAGCCCATTGCTGGCTCGAGTCTAAGGACGGCCTATGAGTTTGGGCGTCCCCCATTCATTTGAAAGTCAAGGAGGTTCACTCCAACGACATAAGCATTCATGACATAACATTGCATTTCATTCATTCATTCAATACATTTCATTCATTCATTCAATACATTTCATTCATTCATTTGAAATTAGAACGAGTGCGATAAAGTACGCACCCGCCCTTATTTTTAAAACTTTCAACAAATCCCACAAATAAGTAAGTATCAAAATTCACACACTTGACACTCACCGAGCAATTCAATAAGAATTATTTTCCGGAAGTTCAAGTGTCCACGGTGAGATCCTCTTGAAGGTCTCCTTGCGCGCCTGGCAATTTAATAGTGGATAATCACACAATTAACCCACTTATCAAGAAAGATTGTACACTAGTACAATCTAAGAATTATTTTGCAAAAAGGAACCTCCATTACACGTAAATCGAGGTTCAACTTGCCTTTTATTAGGTACAATATTATTTGAGTTTTTATCTTGAAAATCGTAAGCAAAACGTTTAAGAATATCAAAAGAATAAAGAGTTCTTGAAAAACTCTATTTCTTTGAAGTTGGAAAATTTTTCAGTTTTACGATAAATCTTTGAAAAATCATAACTCGCTCGGCATAAGTCGAGAATTGGAAAACTTTATACCGTTGGAAACCTCTTAGAGAGTACTATAAGTTCCTAGAAGACACTTTTCCATGAATCAAAGTGAAAAGTGGTCAAAATTGAGCTTGAAGATGCTGGGTTGGTTCACAAGGCAGAATGAAGTTGGATTTTGGCCAACTTTGAAAATTCGGCACGATTCGCACGTTGCAAACCGGCCTCTGAAATTTTCAGCTCAATTAGTGTTGCAAGTGAAGTGTAGGACAAAACAAGCGGATCAAAAATCGGAGTTTCGAGCACCGAGATACGGTAGCCCGAAGTTGAGCAAATTCAAGACTGGATGAGAATTTTCCAGATTTGAACCTCTAACTTTAGTAATTCAATTGGGTATCGAAACGAACTTGAATCGGCACCAAAATTGGCAGTATTTCAATACTATATGGAAGGTATCTCTCTATCGAATTTCGGGGAAAAATACCTTCGGCAAGGTCGTTAATTAGCCAACCAAAGTTCAAGAAAAATCCTAAGGCAATCTGCCTTGGACTTTCATTTTCCAAATTTCCAACCGTTTAACCAAGAAAGTTATCCAACCATGGTTCATTTGTGAAATAAGGGTCTAAGATATACCCATGATACCTTTGGTAAGTGTTTAATATCAAAACATCAACTAACAAGTTCACTCCAAGATTTGGTTCCAAACCAGTCCAAACATTAGGGTTTTCCAAAACAGAGCAGTCCACTTGTTTCAGTCACAAATCAGTCAATATAGCTCGAAATCGAGCATGGCTTACGCCGTTGGAAAATGCATTCATAGAGTTAAAATATCACAGAAGAAATCGTTGCCAAATTCGGCACCCATCTGGTTCAAATTCGGGCATCAAGTTGCTGCCTGAACACTTCATTCCAGATGAACAGAGTAACAGGACAGCGAACTTAAAACATTTGGTTCGGCTTGCTCACAAAGAATCAGAACGTACATTATATACCAAATTAAAGCTAGGAATGTCTAGTTTCAAACGCCACCGACGGTACATGATTTCAACATCCGAGGACAGAGTTATAGCCAAAATACTACTGCTGGTCAGAGCATACGCGAATCAGTTTTCCAGATTTGCTGGTTTCGAACAAAAATTCATTTGCCCATTCAAACCTCATTATTTTTCAATGAAATTTTTCACACATCTAATACATCCTACAAACATCCAATTCAAGCAATTAAACCATTAAAAATTGGCCTGGAAATGGCCGAACATGGCAGGGGCAAAATCGGAAAGTTTAGCTTCTTACACCCAATGAAGTTTCCACTAATTACCCATCACTAATGCATCATTAAAATCACTAAACCAACAATATAATCACCATTAATCATCACATCAGCAACAACAACCCAAGTGTGGGAATTCCAAGAGCCCACAATCACATTTTTACACCATAAACAAGTAACTAAGTGCATGCATGAACTTAATCTTGTCATATAATCTCCAAAAGATAAGAATCCAAGGGTTGATCATTACCTACTCCTTTGGTTTGCAAGGTCAGAATTTTCGGCCCTCTTGAAGCTCCAAAGAAACCGTGAAAGCTCCCCTCCTCCTTAGCTAGATATAATCTCCAAGAGGTTTGCTAAGTGGTCTCCAAGTTTGGTGTGATTTGGAGGTGATTTGGGGTGGTTTTGGGTGAGATTAGTGTGCAGAATTTTTGTTGCAAATGAGTTAGAGAGAGGGGGAAGCTTGGCCGGCTGTGAGGAGAGAGAAGAGAGAGTGTGATTTTGATCTAAGTTGGCTTCTCAAAGAAGATTAAATGTGTGGTGAAAAATTGCTCCAAAGTCAACTTGAAATAGTGCAACTAGGATGCGTTTGGACTCGATTTTTCTCGCGCGTTTGGTTCACTAGTGCACTAAACCTCCAATGTATATATATTCATGTAATTATTATTCACTCTTAGTTGTCCCGAAATAAGGGTCTAAAGTCCCTCAATCGAAGTTGCGCGTGTGAAAACGCGTACCGTCAATTTTACCGCTATAACGCGAAACTTTCGAAAAATTCTTATAACGATTGCACTACTAACTATCACTTGAATATTTATTCATAAAATTTCCTATTTTAGGACCATGGTACAGGTCTCCAATATTCCAAGCTTATTGTGCTACTACACGGATAAAATCTCCAAGTACTATTCACTATTTTCGCTAAACGCGCTCTAGGAAATTAATTTTCGAAACGAATCATTTTAAAAATATAACGAAATTATATTATCATGCGTTTAGGTCTCATAAGACTAGAAAATATTCCTTGGAAATAAAATCCAATTAAATAATTTATTAAGCCATAAATTAGGCATAGAATAATAGTTTTTTGCGAGTCCTCACAGTTCCTTATTTGACTTTATGGCTTGTTGTTATCATTTGCTAATGTGTTAATTGCTTTTAATGATTTCCAAAATGAGCTTTCTAGGCGAGTGTGTACTTTATCGCACTCGACCTAAATAACTGTGCAATTTTCAAGGATTTAATGATTGAAATGTTACTTGCGCATGAATGTAAGCCTTTTGGGCTGAACTGGCCATTGCCCCTTGTTACCGGTCGTCTCGAGCCAAAAGCGGACTCGGTCGGGCGATTAGGGACTTGGGTGAACGTTTGGTATACTCGAGTATTACCCTGTAGGTTGGTGGAGACTGGCCAACGGCCAGGACGGGGGTGAATGAATGAATGAACGAACGAACGAACGAACGAGGGTTTATTGATAAACGAAAAATGCATTTTCAAATGATTGGAGGAATAAGGGGAAATGTCAGGAGAACGAATGAACGAATTGCTCCTTGTGAGCCGTATCCTTTTAATGAATGTTATTATTGCTTTCCATTGTAAATGTTTCTTGAATTATTGATACTCCATGTTTAATGTATTGAATTGATTGTTTGATTGTTTGATTATCTGTTTGGAACCTCACTGAGCTTTTAGCTCACCCCTTTAGTTTTGTTTTCCTTAACAGGGGACGGCGAGCAGGATGAGAGCATAGACTAGCCTAGTCTAGGTCTTTTGTTTCTTTTGTAATGGTTCTCGCCCTAGTGCTTGGCACGGGCTAGTTGTATGGTGAAGTGAGAACCTTTGTACATTTGATGGTTGTACTTCCTTTTGAGATAGCAATGTATATAAGTTCCACTTTAAGTTTGGATTGCTGCCCTATTTATTCTTGTGATTTGTTCTGGATTTGATTAACGAACGACTGAGTCCCGGCGAGAGCTGGGCAGGCGGCCCGCCAAACCCTCTGGTACGCCTTAGGGGGAGGTGGGGTCGTTACAGTATAAATATTTGAAATTGATATGGATGTAAGTATACATTCCACGATTGGAATCAGTTTCCGCTGCATTTGTGACATGTAATTATTGGAGACTTGGATGTATGTTTGTGGACCATGTGATGTATATTTGAGATTTATATTGTAATTCATTTGAGGATTGTAGTGATCGACTGAGTCCCGGCGAGAGCTGGGCAGGCGGCCCGCCGAACCCTCTGGTTCGCCTTAGGGGGAGGTGGGGCCGTCACATGTGGTGTTCTCTAAGTTGGATTTTAGACAAGGATATTACACTACAAGAAAACTGACTTTTCACGACGCCAGAAATATGCTGCAAAAAGTCCAAAAACCGCCGCGAAAACCTTTTTGTGGCACAAATGCGACGGAACTAAATTGTGTCACAAAAGTAGCCGTTACAAAAGAAAACGACACAATTTTTCAACATGTCGCATGCATTTGCATCACTCTACTTGCGGCACAAAAAATGCGCTACAAAATATCCACAATGTCATGCGACAAAAACTTGCGTCGCAAAAAAGTCACCAATATAAAGACCAGAAATCAAATTTTTCATGGTACAATAATTATCATGCTCAAATATCCTAAAATCGAATATTATAACAAAATATAGTTCCACAATACACTAGAATAAAGTACCATACATTGTTTTAGTCAAATTCTACAAACTTTATCATTTAATATTGTTCGCTCCAATTACAAGATATTTCATATATTCCAAAATGTGCTTGTCTTCAAAAGTACAACACTTCATCATACATCTCTCAAAAACATCTTCATATCTCCCAATCCGCATGCTTCCAATGTACCATCAAGTCCAGGGCTGCAAAGTGTACTCTATTAGTCCCCTGCTCATATAACCCCAACCCATTAAGCATGAAGAAAACGTTAATATAACAATAGATACTGAAACGGAATTTGTAATTCAACCTTTTCACAGACACTGAAAAGGGGCAAACAGTTACTATTATAAAGTACATGCTGAATTAAAGAAGTACAACTAATTTAAGTATGTGGAAGACCCAAAAAAGTGTATGGTCACAAACACAGATGCAGAACCATGAGAGTTGCTTTCAAGAACTGTGAATGGAATAAAGGCAGCAATCCATGGCATCATTCATATGTGCGACTTGCCAAGTTTAATATGTTAATTAAGGCAAAAAAGTAGGCTCACGAACACATGCACAAGAGTGAGAGTTGCTTTCACAAAATCTTGGTGGAGATCCAAGAAATTCAGCAATCAAATCTGTTCTTGATCAGTACTAGCCAAGCCAGGATTTCCGAGACACCTTGACTTGCCAAACCAATAACGATGCTGTCTCTGATTAACTGTGTGTAACTCAAACTCAAAGTCCATAATGACTCTGTTCTTTTCGTAGATGCAACATAAAAAGCAGGCTTTTAGTTAACAGCACTGATCATTTTCTTAGTTGGAAAGACACGAACAGGAGCAAAAGTTTTTCTCGTGAAAATGACATATTCCTAACAATGATCACTTTCCACTCGAGACTAACTCAAGAATCTATTGCACCCTTTTAACAATGATCACTTTTCACAGACGATAAGGATGATCAATAGCTAGAAATCGACGATGACCCAAATAGCAATGTTTTTTGCTATGCATCAACCATTGACTTCGAACATCTTTATTACAACAAGGGCATGCATACTTCCCTTTGGTACTCCAACCAGATAGATTTCCATAAGCTGGAAAATCATTGATAGTCCAAAGTAGTGCAGCACGTAAGTAAAACATTTGCTTACTAGCTGCATCATAAGTAGGCACCCCTGGATCCCAAAACTCATTCAATTCATCAATTACTGGTTGAAGATATACGTGAATATCATTACCTGGAGCTTTAGGCCCATCAATTAGCAAACACAACATAAATGATGTTTGCTTCATGCACATCCATGAGGGTAAATTATATGGCACTAAAATCACTGGCCAGGTGCTGTATTTATTGTTCATTGCTTTGAATGGGTTAAATCCATCCGCTGCAAGTCCAACACGAACATTGCGAGGATCACTAGCAAAGCTTGGGTGCCGGTCATTAAAATGCTTCCAAGCTAAAGAGTCTGCCGGATGCCTCAATTTTCCATCCTTGATGCGCTCCTCTTCATGCCATCTCATTAATGAAGCAGTCTTTGATGACATGAACAGCCTTTGGAGACGTGGTTTCAAAGGAAAATAGCGAACAAGCTTTGCTGGAACTTTGTTAGCTTGTTCACTTGAATCATCAGATTGTTTTACAATTTGCTTATACCTAGGAGTTCCACACTTTCTGCAAAAGGTTTCATGTTCTGTCTCCTTCCAATAAATCAAGCAATCATTGGGGCATGCATGAATTTTATGGTAGCTAAGACCCAAGTCTTTAACAATTTTCCAAGCATCACGATAAGAGCTTGGAAATAATTCATTCTCAGGAAAAACTTCCTTGAGAAGCTCCAGTAATATTGTCATTGAGTTGTTGCTCCATCGACAAAGAGACTTGACATGCAACAACTTGATGACAAATGATAGAAGAGTAAAATTTTTACATCCAGGGTATAACTCTGTTTCGGCATGCTTCAGCAACTTAAAAAACTTATTAGTCTCTTCATCACAGGCTCCTCTAAGTTCTTCTAAATTTATGTTAGAATTCTCTTCAAGTGTTCTTCCAAGTGTTTCGTGTATCAATTCATTCATGTCATCATTTTCAATGCGCCTAAACACTCCATTGTTCATATTTTCTTGATTGAAGTCCCATGGATCTTCACCATGATAAATCCAATTTGTATAAGTGGTCAAAAACCCCTTCATTGTTACATGTGCACGCACAGTTTCTTCCTTTCTTCGTTCTGAGTTTTTACATCGCCTACATGGGCAATATATTCTACTCCCAACCTCCTTCTTTTTGTAGGCAAATTTAAGGAAGTCATTCAGACACTTTTCAAAGTACGGATTATTGACTCGGTCTTCAATAAAGATCCAAGACCTATCATCCATTCTACAAGAAACAAGATTGAGAAGGCAAGAAAAGAGACCTTATAAACAGAATTGAAAAATAGCAAATTTATTAACATGCAAAAAAAATAAAAAATAAAGTGCAGCATGTGCATCCCAGTTTGCTATGCTCATAGTGGAATGCGATGTTAACAGTTAACCCAACTTCTCAATGCCAAAAGAATGTGGTGAATTTATGTCAATATGCAAACCAGTGTTTTGTTTGCAAGAAAAAGAAACATAGATAAATCAGGGGAGCTAGATTGTCTTACAAATTCCTAATTGCAAGAAACACTTACATGAAGAACTTAGTGAAGGCTGCTTCAATGGGCCCTCTGAGAGAGGCACTTCCTCAGGGATTTGAAATCACAAAGCTGAAAAAGGAGGATATGAGGCCCGTAACAGTGAAGGTAATTTACAGCACATAGAGAAAATTAAAGAACAGAACCTATCTAGGAATACATAAATCTCGCTGCACTGCCTCCTTGTACAGTTTAAAAATGGAACTTTAATACATAAATTGAGAGCGAATCAAATTATTCATTTGACAGTTTTAACCATATACCATTGTCAGTCTGCTGTAATCTGCTACAAAATTACCACAGCCACAGCAAAAGCTACAAACAAAAATGATTTAAAATTGCCTATTACTTTCACTCCAGAGCTAGTTTACTCCTTTGTTAAAATTACCTATTGCTTTCATTCCAGAGCTAGTAATTCAGAAATGAATCACCTACCAAAAGCTGGACAACCAAGCAAGTTTTCCTGTCCATTTATACTCTCCCCTGAACAACGACCCATATGTTGCTGCAAGCCTGTAAACCTTGACAGGACATTACAGTTATTTTGATGTTACATAAATCTCCAAATTCTTCTCTGTTTAATCTGAACATATAGTTGCGCCTACATGACTGAGCACTACCCAAAACAAAGGATATCATTAAAAATGAGGAAAAAATAAAACTACACTACTTACCTGTAAAGTATTTAAACATTCACCAAGATGAAGTAAGGTTCATCTAACGCCTTTCAGAATCTAGATATTCAAATCCTCAACTCTTTCCACAATTGTCACATATTTTTTTGAAACATTTTTCTTAGTGTGAAAAATATTTCAGTCATATATCACAATAATTGTCACCTTAATTCACCAGATTCAGGACTGAATCAACAAATAAACTGTCAGGACAATTTTTTCCTTTCTCCAGGAACCGCGTGTAGGAAAAAAGACAGGGTAACCACTCCCCAGAAGAATTAAGCGTGAATCACAAATTAGAGGAGACCGCTCGACAACACAATTAAAATCGAAATTCAAAATTCTCCCAAACAAAAGCAAGTTGCTAAGAAACATGATCCGAACTCGAAACCCTAACAAGTCTCTAGATGTAAAAAAATCGATTAATTAAAAAAAAAGAAAAAAAAGATAGCAATATTACCAGTTGGAGCGAGACAGAGGAAAAGGAGTGAGTAGAGTAGATAGATCTGCAATCAAAAGTTCTGTAGGAAAAATAGCTTGGATTTGGAGTGCGGCGGAGGATTCCAAAGAAAAAGAGATCGCTGTGTGCTAATGCGTGCGAGGAGGACTGATTTTGGGGCCGGAAGAGCGGCTGCCCTGCCGCTGGTGCTGGGTGGACGCGGATCGAGTTGGCCCAGATTTGAGCTGGGGAATATGACGAGTAGGGACTGGCGTTCTCCTTCACCTTTTACTTCATCGATAAGGAAAGCGAATAGGAAGACTTGCTACTTTCTGGAATACATTCTATTATTATCGAAAAATAAGGGAATGTTATTCAATTTTATTATCAAGAAAGGACATGTGACCTGAAAATATCGATACCTTTTTACAAGGGATCGATATGTGGATTGTGCTAGGAAACTATCTTTTATGGGTTTTATTAAAACTATGTCGTTTTTATGTAAAAATTAGGAACCGTTGTGAAATTTGCAGCACAAATTGAAATTTGCTGCTTATTTACCGCACTTTCTCCTTGTGTCACAGCAAAAGCGTTGCAAAAAGCCCGTTTTCTTGTAGTGTTATCAATTAAGAATTAAGAAGGAGAATGTACCAAAAACTGCCTTTAACACTCAATATGGGTATTATGAGTTTGCAGTTATGCCTTTTGGATTAACTAATGCCCCGACAACGTTCATGAATTTAATGCATCAGGTATTTAAATATTACTTGGACCAATTCGTAGTGGTAATTATTGATGATATTTTGATGTATTCAAAGACTAAAGAGGAGCATGAGTCATTTGAAAATGGAATTGCAAATCTTAAGAGAGTATCAACTGTTTGCCAAATTTAGTAAGTGCGAGTTCTCTTTGGAGAAAGTATCATTTCTAGGCCATATAATCTCAAAAAATGGACTCACTATGGATCTGGATAAAGTTGAAACTGTTGCCAAATGGAAGCAGTCGGAGAATCCTACTGAAATTCATAGTTTCTTGGGTCTAGCGGAGTATTACCGTCAATTTATAAAAATTTTTTTAAGAATTGCAGGGCCTCTAATGGATTTGACAAAAGAAGTAGGGTAATTTCATTTGGGACACTAAATGTGGAACTAATTTTCAAGAGATTAAAAAGCGATTAACTATGGCACCGGTGTTAGTTCTGTCAAATGGGAAGGATAGTTATACCATATATACAAATATTTTGAGAGAAGGTTTGGGGTGTATCTTAATGCAAAATAAGAATGTAATTGCCTATACTTCTCGGAAGTTCAAACCTCATGAGCGAAATTATTCGACCCATGATTTAGAACTCACAGCTATTGTGTTTGTTTTGAAGAAATGACGGCATTATTTGAATGGGGTGATTTTGAGGTGTATACAGACCATAAAAGTTTTAAATATTTTGTGAAGATTCACAAAATTTATCTATTTTAAACTCCTAATTCTAGCTCATTTAATTATTTATTTGGCCAAGTGTTTCGAATATTATTTTCTAACATTTCTAGACCTAATTATATGGATCTATAGCTTAGTTATATTTTTAAAGTAACTTGTTTCAAAATTTAATTTTTGAAAACTCGTTAAGTGAAAATAGTGAATACGCGATTGGAGTCAATAATCGATTCGAGAATACAATAAGCTTGAAAAATTGGAGACTTGTACATTAGCCTTAAAATAGGTATTTTTATGTTTAAGTATTCAAGTGTCAGTTAGTTATACTATCGTTATAAGAATTTCTTGAAAATTTCACTTTATCGCGCACAAATCAGAAGTACGCGTTTTTACGCACGTGATTAATTGAGGGACTTAAAATCATTATTTTTAGACCATTAAGAGTGAATAATAATAGTATGAAAATAAGTGCATTAGAGGTATAGTGCACAAGTAAAACAAACTCGAGAGGAATCAAGCACGAAACGCGCGTGTGTACGCGCGGGGAGAGGGTTGACTTTTGAATGAATTGTAGCCACACATTAAAGCTTCTCTTGGAAGCTTCATTTCAGACCAAAACCTCTCCCTCTCTTGCTCTCTTCTGGCCGGCCACCCTCAAGAAGAAAACAATCAAGTTCTTCAACTTTTCCTTCATCAAATCTTCACTATTTCATCTCAAATTTCACCTACACTTAACTAATCACTTGGAGACCACCTCAAGCTAGGAAGAGAGTTTGCTTTCCACGATTTTGTTGAGCTTCAAGAGGCCAAAAATTTTGCTTTGTTCATCAAGAGAGGTAAATCATGATCAACTACAAGAATCTTAGTTTATGAAAACTATCTTGCACTTATAAGCTTATATACTCATGTGGGTAGCTTTATTTATGTTGAAAAGTTGGTGTGTGGGTTCTATGAACTCCCACTATGGCTTGATGGACTGATTTATTGTATTTTGATGTTATTAATGTTGGATTAGTGTTTAATCTAGTGGAAATAGGTTGTATTGTTTAAGGAAAACTCAAAGGAAGTGATGAGGAAATTTTTTCCATTTCAGCACCTGTACATGCCGTGGCCCTTAGAGCAATTTTTGTAGTTATAATGACTTTTTTATGATGTATACATGTTGTGTAGATTGTGTAGAAAGTTTCAACAAAAAATTTCGGGATTTGGATGGGTAGATGTTGAGTTTTTGAAAGTCTAGTAAAACTGAAATTTTTCCCAAAACTGCTATGGCAGTGTTTTTCAAATGGCTATAACGTTTTGCTCCGATCTCAAATACGAGTGTTGTTTGTGGCGTTGGAAACTAGACATTCCCAAATTTCCAACAGTGTAAAATGGACATTCTGATTCCACTTGAGTAATCCATACCAATCATTTGAACATGACTGTCCTGTTTCACATCTACATTGGGAGCTCTGTTTTGAGCAGCAAATTGATGCTCAAATATGAGCTAGCTGTGGACAGATTTTGAAAATGATTTTTTTCTAAGAAATTATAGCTTTATAAATCTAGTTTTCAACGCCACTAACCACACTCGATTCCAATTTGAATTGAGTAAGTTGTGGCCGAAATCCAAAACTGACTCAATGATTTGAAACTCTCTTTTGGCTAGTAAATGTTTAAATCTTGATTGGGACTTGTTGTTTCAAAATTCTTGGTGTTAATCACCTACCAAATGCATCTTGGATGTTTCTTAGACATTACCTACACAAAGGAACCGTGTTTGAGACATTTTTGTTAGCCAAACGTTTTGAAAACGGAAAACTCATGTACAAGGAATATTTGCCTTGGAAATTTAGAAACTTTGGTGATCTGGTTAACCAACTTTCCGTGTATATTTTCCATGAAAATTGATAGAGAAATAGCCCTCATATGTTAGTACAATACTGCCAAATTTGGTGCCATTCCGAGTTCATTTCAATGCTCAAACAAAGTCCCAAAATTTGTAAATTGAACCTGGAAATTTGCCTAACCGTCGCAATTTTTCAGCAATTTTGAGCCACCATATCTTGGTGCTCAAAACTCCAATTCTTGTTCCACTTGTTTTGTTTTAAACTTTGATTGTAACTCTAATTGAGTTTCAAATTTGAGAGGCTAGTTCAAATTCTGTGAATTTTTCCAAATTTTCAAAGTTGGTGAAAAACCAACCTCAAAACTGTCTCGCAAGCCTAAAATAGTAACTTTGAGCAAATTTTTGAATGCCTTCCGTTGGGAATCATGGGAAATTATATTCGAGGGACTTTTAATACTTTGTAAGAAGTTTCCAACGGAATCAAGTTTTCCAATTTTGGACTTGTAATGAGTGAGATACGATTTTTCAAAAATCTTGTATCCAAACTGAAATTTTTGAAACTTAAGGAAATGGAGTTTTTCGAATTCTCCTTTTCCCCTTGATATCACTTGAACGTTTTACACTTGATTTCAAAGTTGAAAACTCAATTTCTCTTGTGGTTTAAAATCCTACTTTTGATCCTTGATTCGCGAGTAATTTAGGCTCGCTTTCGTGAAATTTTCTTAGATTGTACAAGTGTACAATCATTCATGATAATTGGGGTTTATACTTGATAGTTCACTATTATTTGCTTAGGCTCGCACGAGGACCTTCAAGGGGATGCCACGGTGAACGCCTGAACTTCAAGTGACATTTCTTCCTTGTTTACTTGGTGAGTGCCAAGTGTATGATTACTTGAACTCCTGTGAACTCGATACATGCTTACCTGTTACCAATGACTTGAGATTTTGAAAAAAAATGGAGGCGAGGGTGTACTTTATCGCACTCGTTCTCATTTGGAATAAATGATTCATGCTTAACCTGACTTGACTTGCTTGACCTGCCTTGGCTTGCTTGACCTGACATGTCTTGACCTGGAAAATATGCTATTGCTGCATATGTCGCTGGAGTGAATCTCCTCGACTCACACATGTTACATGGGGGACGTCCAACTCATAGGCCGACTTTGGAACTCGAGCCGGCATAGGTTTGGTCGGGAACCTCGGTGAGCCATAAGAATCACATGATAAACCTGATCTATTGGAGAGATCTCGTTTGGCATACTCGTGGGGTATCGCCTTATAAATGTCGTGCGGGTTCGGTGTGGTATGTACGGTGGACGGACATGAGAAGTAAGTGGAGATCTACGGATTAGAAATACCGACCCAGTTGACGGAAAGTCATCGCGGAAAGTTATACGATTGACCCTAGCCAAGCAAGTGGAGCTTAACTCCCGAGGGCTACCATATCTTTGAATTGTTTCTGTTTACATTTCATTAAAATTATTAATTACTCGCACTTATCAATTGACCTGTTAATTGGGTTTGCTACTTGGACTATGTTCTTGTATGTGTGTTCTTGGTCTCACGAGCGTTTTGCTCACCCTGTAGTTTTGTTTTCCTTAACAGGAAAGGATCGGAAGTGAATCTCAGAGAAACCCCTTTTGAATATACTTTTGTATTAGAGTTTTCAATGTACTTAGTTAGATTCTGGATTATTGCATATTTTGGGGGATTTGATGTAATTTTTGGAAATCCGATATAAGGATTGGATAATTGTTATTTATTGTTAAGTTTGAAAGTTTTCCACACTTTCTCACTTATATCATCATGATGGCTGGTATTTTATTAAGCTTGAACGGGATGTGTCTTGAGTACTGGCGAGAGCTGGGTAGGCGTCCCGCGGACACCCTTTGGTTCGCCTTAGGGAGAAGTGGGGGCGTCACAGTTGGTATCAGAGCACTAGGTTAGAGATCTATATAGGAGACATACTAGATACTCTACCCTTAAGACCTGAGACTGGACGATTTAGTCATACCTTGAGTGATACTTGGGCAAGTTAGTGACCCAGTTGGTCATGCATTAAGTGACATCTGAGTGAGTTAGTAATTAAGTTTCTAAGCCGAAAAGTGTGCTTTTTTTACAGGGATGAAAAATGGAAATGGGATTCCGACAGCTAATAGGAATAACCATGCTAATGGTCATGTAGAGCCTCCTAGGCCTACTGAGCTCTTAGTAGAGGAGTTCGAGTGCGCTACTCACCCTATGATAGGTATCTTCAGTGTTTGTGTAGGGTGCTATTTACCTACCCGAACTACCTAGTGCTAGTTCTGGACGACGAGCGTCGTCAATTGGTGAATGCCAATTTAAATTTGCAGGCGGAAGTGGACAAATTTAGACAGATGGTAGGTACTTAGGGTGAGAGGATCGCTGAGCTCGAGGAAGTTATAGAGGGTGAGGTGGCTACTGCTGTGGTCACTCGTGAGGTGCTCCAGAGAACTAGGACTCGACTCACTAGATTAGGTGAGGAGGTCCATGATCGGGCTTCCCGGATCCTGCTGATGCCACTGAGATGATAGAGGAGGTGTCGGATATTATCCAGAACCCGGTTCCGAAGGAGGACTTAGAGGAGGATCCTGAGGAGGAGATTCCTCCTGGTAGTCCTACTATGGACTAGGTCTAGACTGATCGACTCTTTTGACCCTTTTGACTGGTGTAGCTAGGATTAGCAGGGGTGATGCTAAGTGCTGAGATCATTGTATTTTGCATGACTGTGTGGCCAACTTTTGTGGCACTTGCTTTTACTTTAGTTTTCTGTGACTAAAAGTACTCTTGTAGCACTTGAGTGCTATATTTTTGTGATCTTCCCCATGACTTGCTAATTGTATGAACTTGAAGTGTTAGTGAATGTAAATTATTGTTATTTCCGATGTTTTCGTGATTGGTTCTTGTTTTTTACTTTTCTTGCATAATTGATTTGTTTCTTGCACTAGGCACGTCTAGGATAATGAAAGGACTAAGGAGTGGTCGAAACTGTGGGCGAGGGACTAGACAGATCCAACATCATGGGGATGACCAGGGATCGGCAATTGGACCGACTCAGGGACAGGAAAATGTAGAGGGAAATCAAGTGGCTATTGCCATTAATAGGATGACTGATATCCTAAAATGTTTAGCGGAAAGACAAGGTCTTGGATCATTTAACCAACTTGGGGGACAGGATAGAGGTTTAGAAAGGTTCTTGAAGTTTAATCCGCCTAAGTTTATTGGTGAACCCGATCCTGAGATAGCAGAGAATTGGTTGGAGAGAATGACCAATATATTCGCCGCTCTAGACTATACTGAGAATAGACGAGTGAATTTTGTAACTTTCCAATTTGAGGGAGGGGCTCGTGCCTGGTGGGACATGATAAAAAAAAATGGGAGAGAATTTAAACCCCTTGGATTTGGGAGAATTTCACGAGAGAGTTTAATGAAAAATTTCTTCCACCTTTGATCCAAGAAAAGAGAGAGGATGAATTTATCAAATTGAAACAAGGGACCCTTAGTGTAGCAGAGTATGAAGGAAAATTTACTAAGTTTTCTAAGTATGCCCTTGAATTAGTGACTAATAAGCGGAAAAGGATAAGGCAGTTTGTACAAGGGATTAATGTGAAAATCCAAGAGGGATTGGCCGCAACCCAAATCTCTACATTTACTGAGGCTTTAGAGAAAGTGCAACGGGTTGAAAGTGCGAGAATGCAAGTTAAGGACTTTCATAATAGGAAGAGAAACTTTTCTAGTCGTACTTTTGGACAGACTAGTAAGAGTCCACAGCCTTCCAAAATTGGGAGAGGAAAGGGAGGAATAAGGACTGCTGAAACTTCTAGGGGAGCTTTATCCAGAGGAGGTCATAGTGGACCGGTTCAAGTTAGAGGAGTGCCTTCTAGTTGTTCGGCAGTGACCCCTCAAGTTACTTGTGGGTACTGTGGTAAACCCAATCACTCTGAGAACGATTGTTGGAGAAAGTTTAGGAAGCGCTTGGCTTGTAATAGTACCGAACACCAACTCGCGACTTGTCCAAATAAGCTGAAGGTGGAAAGTAGCACCCCAAGATCCGAAAAGTCAACCTCTAAACAAACCAGTGCTGGATGGAGCCGACCAAAGGTACCTGCTAGGGTTTATGCACTGGATCATCAACAACTGCCTGATGCGACTGAGGTGGTCGAAGGTACAGTTCCTGTCTTCCACCGTCTAGTTAAGATTTTAATTAATCCGGGTACGACACATTCTTTTGTAAACCCTAATTTCATGGACGGAATAGACTTGAAATCAATTAAGTTGCCTTATGACTTGGAGGTTAGAACGCCTATTGGGGACCAAAATCTAATTGCCAATTTGGTATATAGAAATTGTGAGATCTGGGTTGGAGAATGTAAATTACTGGCCGATTTGATAGGCTTAGCAATTAAGGGTATGATTTGATTTTAGAAATGGACTGGTTAGCCCGTTATAATGCCCAATTGAACTGTAAGACAAAAAATAATAGAATTGTGTATTCCGGGAGAGGCAACCTTGAAATTGGATATAAGGGGTAGATTAGCCTCATCTGCACTTATTTCAAGAATCCGATTTAGGAAAATGTTAAGTAAGGGAGTTCAAAGATATTTGGCTTTTCTAATCAATACTCCTAGTGATAAAGTGGGATTGGAGGATATGCCTGTAGTAAAAGAGTTTTCAAATGTTTTTCCTGAAGAGTTAGAGTTTTTACCTCCGGAAAGAAACATAACTTTAAAATTGATATGATTCCGGGAGTAGTACCTATCTCTAGGATGCCATACCGGATGGCTCCAGCTGAACTGAAGGAATTGAAATTACAACTGCAGGACTTATTGAAACGGAATTTTATAAAAGAGAGTGATTCACCGTGGGGAGCCCCAGTCTTATTCGTTAAGAAGAAAGATGGAAATTTAAGGTTGTGTATAGACTACCGAGTCTTGAATGATGTTACTATCAAGAATAAGTACATATTACCTCACATCGATGAATTGTTTGATTAATTACAAGGGGCGGTAGTATTCTTGAAGTTGGATTTGAGACAGGGTTTTTATCAATTGAGAATTTTGGAGAAAAATATACCCAAGACTGCTTTTAACTCGAGGTATGGGCACTTTGAGTTTGCAGTAATGCCGTTTGGATTAACAAATGCACCTGCTGCTTTTATGGATTTGATGCATAGGATTTTTAAGTCTTATCTAAACCAATTTATGGTGGTCTTTATTGATGATATTTTGGTGTACTCTAAGAATGTGAAAGATCACGAGAAGCATTTGAGAATTGTTTTACAAACTTTGAGAGAACACCAATTATGTGCTAAGTTTAGTAAGTGTGAGTTTTGATTAAAAGAAATAACTTTCTTGAGACACATAATTTCTAAAGATGGGATTAAAGTAGATCCAAGTAAAGTTGAAACTGTTTCAAAGTGGAAACGACCGGAAAATCCTACTGAGATTCGAAATTTTATAGGGTTAACAGGGTATTACCGGAGATTTATCCAAGATTTTTCTAGGATTGCTTGACCCATGACTGAGTTGACCAAGAAAAGTGGGAAGTTTATTTGGAGTTCCAAATGTGAAGAGAGTTTCTAAGAATTGAAAAGATGCTTGACACGAGCGCCTGCACTAGCTCTACCAAATAGGAAAGACAGCTTTGTGGTCTACACAGATGCTTCCAAGGAAGGATTAAGATGTGTTCTAATGCAAAATGACAAGGTGATAGCATATGCCTCTAGAAAATTGAAACTATATGAAGGAAATTACCCGACTCATGATTTGGAATTACCGGCGGTAGTATTTGCTTTAAAAAAATGGAGACATTATCTGTATGGAATGACATTCGAGATTTTTACTGACCATAAAAGTTTTAAGTATTTATTTTCTCAAAAAGATCTGAATTTGAGACAACGTAGATGGATGAAATTTTTGGAGAACTATGATTGTACGATAAAGTATCATCCAGGGAAGACCAATGTAGTGGCCGATACTTTGAGCCGTCAAGTACAAGTGGCCAGATTGATGATTAAGGAATTACACTTGTTAGAGGAAATTAGTTATTGAAATCCTAAAACTGAGCCGAGAAAAGTAATTTTGGAGAATATTGTAGTGAATTCCACTCTGTTGGAACGTATCAATGAATCTCAATAAAAGGGCTCTGAAGTGCAAAAGTGGGTGGAAAAAAATTAAAAAAGGAGAAAAGTCAGATTTTAATTTGGAAACAAATGATATTTTGAAGTTTCGGAATCGGATAGTGGTGCCAAAAGATGAGGGACTTAAAAAGGAAATTTTAGCAGAGGCACACCGATCGAAGTTTACGGTACACCCAGGAGGGAATAAAATGTACCAAGACTTGAAGAGTTTGGATTGGTGGGAGAGCATGAAGAAGGAAATTGTCCAATTTGTCCAGACCTATTTAGTCTACCAACAGGTTAAAGCTAAACATCAGAGACCATCAGGACTTTTGCAACCTTTGAAGATACCTGAGTGGAAGTAGGAGAATATCACTATAAATTTACATCAGAATTACTAAGGACACAAAGAGGTCATGATGCTATTTAGGTGATAGTGGATAGATTGATCAAATCGGCTCATTTTCTATAGATTAATATGAAATACCCAATGAAAAAGTTAACTAAATTGTACTTGAATGAGATTATCAGGTTACATGGAATACCTGTAAATATTGTGTCCGATAGAGATCCAAGATTTGTTTCAAGATTCTGGCAAAAGATGCAAGAGGTGTTGGGAACTAAATTGAACTTTAGTATTACTTATCATCCTCAAACCGATGGGCAATCTGAGGGGACAATTCAAATCCTTGAGCATATGCTGAGAACTTGTGTTTTGGATTTTGGAGAGAGTTGGAGTAAGTTTTTGACTTTGGTGGAATTTGCATATAACAATAGCTTTCACTCTTCTATTCAAATGGCTCTATATGAAGCACTTTATGGTCGAAAGTGTAGATCTTTGATTTGTTGGGATGAAGTAGGTGAACGAAGAATCTTAGATCCGACTACAGTGCCTTGGATTGAGGAAGCTAATGAGAAAGTAAAGTTAGTATGCCAGAGAATTCTGACTGCACAGAATCGTCAAAAGAACTATGCAGATAATCGGAGGAAGGACTTAGAATTTGCGGTTGGGGATCTAGTATTTCTTAAAATTACACCTCTAAAAGCAAGTTTAATGTCTGGGAGGGGAAAGAAGTTATAACCGAGGTTTGTAGGGCCTTATAAGGTTGTTCAACGCGTGGGGAATGTAGCATATAAGTTGGAATTGCCACCGAACCTGTTTCGGATTCACAATGTGTTTCACGTGTCTATACTTAAGAAGTACCATCCAAACCCTTCTCATATTTTGTAACCGGAAAATATTGAAATTGATGATACTTTGACCTATGAGGATAAACCGGTAAAACTTCTGGATAGGAAGGTGAAAGAATTGAGGAATAAACGGATACCGTTGGTAAAAGTTCTTTGGAAGAACCACGGGTTAGAGGAAGCGACCTGGGAAGTTGAAAAAACAATTCGAGGAAAGTATCTAGATCTGTTCGCAGATCAAGGTAAATTTTGAGAACGAAATTTTCTTAAGGGGGAGAGAATGTGAAGACTCACAAAATTTATCTATTTTAAACTCCTAATGCTAGCTCATTTAATTATTTATTTGGCCAAGTGCCCCGAATATTATATGGATCTATAGTTTAGTTATATTTTTAAAGTGACTTGTTTCAAAATTTAATTTTTGAAAGCTCGTTAAGTGAAAATAGTGAATACGCGATTGGAGTCAATAATTGATTCGATGATACAATAAGCTTGGAAAATTGGAGACTTGTACATTAGCCTAAGAATAGGTATTTTTATGTTTAAATGTTCAAGTGTTAGTTAGTTGTACTATTGTTATAAGAATTTCTTGAAAATTTCACTTTATCGAGCACAAATAGGAAGTACACGTTTTTACGTGCGCGATTAATTGAGGGACTTAAGACCATTAATTTTAGACCATTGAGAGTGAATAATAATAGTAGGAAAATAAGTGCATTAGAGGTATAGTGCACAAGTGAAACAAACTCGAGAGGAATCGAGCACGAAACGCGCACGTGCACGCGCGGGGAGAGGGTTGACTTTTGAATGAATCGTAGCCACACATTAAAGCTTCTCTTGGAAGCTTCATTTCAAACCAAAACCTCTCTCTCTCTTGCTCTCTCTTCTGGCCGGCCACCCTCAAGAAGAAAACAATCAAGTTCTTCAACTTTTCTTTCATCAAATCTTCACCATTTCATCTCAAATTTCACCTACACTTAGCTAACCACTTGGAGACCACCTCAAGCTAGGAAGAAAACTTGCTTTCCATGGTTTTTTTGAGCTTCAAGAGGCCGAAAATTTCTGCTTTGTTCATCAAGAGAGGTAAACCACGATCAACTACATGAATCTTAGTTTATGAAGACTATCTTGCACTTATAAACTTATATAATCATGTGGGTAGCTTTATTAATGTTGAAAAGTTGGTGTGTGGGCTTTATGAACTCCCACTATAGATTGATGGACTGATTTGTTGTGTTTTAATGTTATTAATGCTGGATTAGTGTTTAATCTAGTGGAAATAGGTTATATTGTTGAAGGAAAACTCAAAGGAAGTGATGAGGGAATTTTTCTATTTCTGCCCCTGTACATGCCGTGGCCCTTAGAGCTATTTTTTGTGGTTATAATGACTTGTTTATGATATATACATGTTGTGTGGATTGTGTAGAAAGTTTCATCAAAAAATTTCGGGATTTGGATGGGTAGATATTGAGTTTTCGAAAGTCTAGTAAAACTGGAACTTTTCCCGAAATTGCTCTGGCAGTATTTTTCAAACGGCTATAATGTTTTGCTTCGATGTCAAAATTGAGTGCTGTTTGTGGCACTAGAAACTAGACATTCGCAACTTTCCAACGGTATAAAATGTACATTCTAATTCCACCTGAGTAGTCCATATCAATCATTTGAACATGACTATCCTGTTTCGCATCTACACTGGGAGCTCTGTTTTGAGCAGCAAATTGATGCTCAAATATGAGTTAGCTGTGGATAGATTTTGAAAACAATTTCTTCTAAGAAATTTTAGCTTTATGAATCTAATTTTCAACGCCACTGACCAGGCTCGATTCCAAGTTGAATTGAGTAAGTTGTGGCCGAAATCCGAAACTGACTCAATGATTTGAAACCCTCTTTTGGCTAGTAAATGTCTAAATCTTGATTGGGACTTGTTGTTTCAAAATTCTTGGTGTTAATCACCTACCAAATGCATCTTAGATGTTTCTTAGACATTACCTATACAAAGGGACCGTGTTTGAGACATTTTTGTTGGCCAAACATTTTGAAAACGGAAAACTCATGTACAAGGCAGATTTGCCTTGAAAATTTGGAAACTTTGGTGATCTGATTAACCAACTTTCCGTGCGTATTTTTTTTTATGAAAATTGATAGAGGAATAGCCCTCATATAGTAGTATAATATTACCAAATTTGGTGCCATTCTGAGTTCATTTCGATGCTCAAACAAAGTCCCAAAGTTTGTAAATTGAACCTGAAAATTTGCCTAACCGTCTCAAATTTTTAGTAACTTTGAGCCGCCATATCTTGGGGCTCAAAACTCCGATTCTTGTTCCACTTGTTTTGTTTTAAAATTTAATTGAAACTCTAATTGATTTTCAAATCTGAGAGACTAGTTCAAATTCTGTGAATTTTGCCGAATTTTCAAAGTTGGCGAAAAACCAACCTCAAAACGGTCTCGCAAGCCTAAAACAGTAAGTTTGAGCCAATTTTTGAATGCCTTTCGTTTGGAATCATGGGAAAACGTATTCTATAAACTTTTAGTACTTTGAAAGAAGTTTTGAATGGTACCAATTTTTCCAATTTTGGACTTGTAATAAGTTAGATACGATTTTTCAAAAATCTCGTATCCAAGTTAAAATTTTTCGAATTCTACTTTTCCCCTCTATATCACTTGAACGTTTTACACTTGATTTCAAAGATTAAAATTCAATTTCTCTTGTGCTTTAGAAACCCTACTTTTGAGCCTTGATTCGCGAGTAATTTAGGCTCGCTTTCGTGAAATTTTCTTAGATTGTGCAAATGTACAATCATTCGTGATAATTGGGGTTTATATATGATAGTTCACTATTATTTACTCAGGCTTGCACAAGGACCTTCAAGAGGATCTCACGGTGAACGCCTGAATTTCAAGTGACATTTCTTTCTTGTTTACTTGGTGAGTGTCAAGTGTATGATTACTTGAACTCCTATGAACTTGATACATGCTTACCTGTTACCAATGACTTGAGATTTTGAAAAAAAATGGAGGCGAGAGTGTATTTTATCGCACTCGTTCTCATTTGAAATAAATGATTCATGCTTGACTTGACTTGACTTGCTTGACATGCCTTGGCTTGCTTGACCTGTTAATCTTTTAGATTCTTGTATATGGAGAAACTCTACTTCATCTTTTATTTGTTTTGCACCTGTGTGCAGATTTGATCTAATGATTAATAAAATTATTCTATTTTATTATAAAAAAACATATAGATATAGATTGGTTTGTTATTATCAAAATTAAGAAATTAAAGAAGGTGAGTTTAAATAATCATTTAAAAGTCTTTATGAAGATCAATCTAGTGAACTTGTTCATGTATCAAACATTCACATACTAAATATTGATGAGGTCAACTAATTTCTTCACCGGAAAAAGGATTACTATGTGCTAGTCTATCCATATTAACAATATCCTACTTTGTTAATACTATGACTAGAGATATTTAAAAATAAACCCTTAAGTAATTTGAATCAATATCATTATCATAATTCCAATGGTTTCATGGACTTAGATTTTTTTTCTAAGAACTTGATCATTCTAATGTAAATAAAATGCATTTAAAATGATAAAGATTCTATACCTAAATTGCAAAAGTACATAAGAATTCCCTAGAAATTGATTAGTTTTATAGTACACATACTAACAAAGTCCAATTTACACTCAACCAATCATTCTTGTACCGAAGACTAGACAACTTTGCATAACTCATGTATTTTCTAGAATAAGGCCTTAGTGAACAAACTAACTATCTTATCATCCGTAGGGAATCCTTATATCTTTACATTATGCCTACCAATAATTTCTCAAATTAAGTGGTAGCATCATGATGCCTCTTTGGATCTATGAAAGGAACTCGGATCCTTAAGCAACTACTGCATTTTTATTTGGGTACTAGCGTAAAGGACACTTAATGAAGGGAACCATATCAAGTTTAATCACGAACTTGTTGAGTCTAATTTCTAATGACATTCTTTGAACAAAAGCAGTTTGAATTTTGCATAGCATTTAGTATTATGTTCTTTATATATAAATAACAATTCTCATTTTATATTATTTCTTGCTATGGAACTTTCTTAACAGAAAGTTGATTTGGTACCAGAATGGCTTCCATGTCTCTTAAACTACTAAGGTTTCTTCTCCACAAAATTGAGCACTTGGGAGATCTTGTGAAGAACACACTCGCATTGACTTCAACGACTCCATCACCATATGCAGCACCTACTCTTATGAAGATGACTTTAAACTTTCTTTTCCAAACAAACTCTAACAGTTCAAACACAACAGGAGCAAGTAAAGAAAGAAGTGAAGGCAGTTAAATGAATATTTGATCATTTTGGTGTAGCTGATATGGTAGAGATGTAGCAATTAGTTCAGCCTGCAAGTTTGCGTACTTCTTGTGCAGCGGAATATCAACAACATATAGTAGAAGAAAAGAAGGAAGAAACAGAAATGGATGCTGAAACAGAGGTAAATGCTTTTCAATAGCTAGGAAAAGTGCCAAGACTTCAAGGGAAGTGATAAGTGTGTATTTTGCATAATTTAAGTGTATTATATTATTTAGTTTTGGTGTGTTTTACTTATTTTTATGGTTAATAAACTAGGATTCTAGTAAATGTATTCATTGTGCAGTCTATGTATGAAAAATTATATTTCTATAGATTAAAATGGTAAAAACTTCATGTTTTTGTAGATTTTAATGATTCAATCATCAAATGGAGAGAATTGAGAAAATATTTGGATGATTATTGATGATTTGAAGTGATTTAAAGGGGATACGAAGTGCAAAGATGAAATGCAATTAAGTACAAAAGAAAGAAATGTTGGACAGTTTTGACACCTTTTGATACTTTTGATATTTTGGCTATATCTTGGATTACAAGTATCTGATTAAGGTGATTCTTAATTCATATTGAAGCTAACACATAGCTCTACATTTCTTATGAAGACATTGAAATTCAGTTCATGAGTTTTCCTTGTCAAAAAGTCAATATACAGTAGGCCAATTTTGTTATCGAAAGCCGAAACAAAGTTTTGACTAGTTAAGGGACATTTTGGTTATTTTGTTGCATACAGAGCTCAAAATCAGGTGGCCCTTGATGTATTAGAAGGCTAACTCAAAGGACTACAACTTTTATGTTTTGCACAAGAGCTAATTTAGCCACTATCATCAAGAAAATATCAATAGAATTTGATGCAAAAATAGAGCAATGTTAAAGACTGATTAAAATTGAGAAAACCCGCAAAAGAGGAAAACGTGGGGTAATACGCAACCTCAACTTACTTTTTGATGTTTCAGAGGTCACGTATACTTTTATTGCAGCTGCAACTTATTCATCAACTTGTTCTACATTCATACAACTTTTCCAGGTATTCCCCAAATCAGAATTTTGGTTGTACCTATAAAGAAAAGTGTAGAGACTTCAAGAAATAACTTTTGGTGGTTTCAAGAGAAAAAATTGCCAACTATAAACAACTCATCTTGATATTGAATTCTCTATAAATAGAGGACTTTGGAGAGCTCATTTGATAACTTGGGAAGGCAAGAAACACTACTAAAATGTAGTTTTCACTAATTTTTCTTAGTTCATTAGTGTAGTATAATTAATGTAGTTTATCCATCTCGTACTTATAGCGAGATTTGTATGAAAAATTGAGGAATAAAGATGGAGAGTTAGAGCTTATGTGACAAGGTGACCTCTCTTCTATCACTTTTTTTTTTTTTTGTATTTGATTTCATATTTTAGTTATAATACAAGTTTGGATTTTATCATGGTTTGTTAAAGTTTATGCCTAGAGTTATGGATGAACTTTTTATATTTTGTTAGTGATATTTATTGGTTATTTGATGATATTATTTTGAACAAGTTATTTATCACTTTTGCTTATCTAATAATGATTAACCTGCCATTAATTATGATAATGTTATGGTGTAAAGTTTGTAATGAGAGTTATAATTTGACACTAGTTCAAGAAGTGTTAAACCTAAGGAGTACACTGACAAGAGTAAAGGGGTGCACCTTTGTGGGTTTAGTAACTTGTTTCATGTAATTTCATAGAAGAAATGAGTTTAGAGTTAACTTCGTAACCACGAGATAAATATGGCTTAGTTACAAATAGTTGATTCACTACAAGAGTAGATTTCACATATATTAGCAAATTATTTCATAACTAGTCAAGGTAATAGTATTCACTTAATCGGTAATTTCACTTGCAAGAGTAGTGAGGAATTTCATAACCCTAGGAGTTTTTTATTATTAGTTTGTATTACTTTTATCTCATGTTTATAGTGTAGATTTAACTTCTAGCACTTGTGATAGTCTAAATCATAAAAGAGTTCGAAAACCATCAGTAATTGACATTTTTTCCTGTGGATTCGATTCTTAATACTTTATATTTAATCTCGACCTGTATACTTGCAGAAAATCGCCGTATGGAGTATTTTAAATTTTATATATGTAAAACTTGACTGTAGATTGGATTTAACTGTTATATGCATATCCTGCACTCGTCAGCGAGCAATTTCTACCGAAAAAGGGTCCGACAAGTGGGCTTTTTGCTCATGACAAGGAGAGGAAGATTGATGAATTTTCCTGTTTGCCTATCTTGTTCATCCTGTGCTTGCTTGCTTGTGTGTGTGTGCATATTGTTTGCCTTATATGTTTGTTATTGAAGTTTGAATAATTCGCTTATACAATTACTTGATCAGGTTTCTATTAACCTTGATGTTTTTAACAATTATATGCCTTTGATTTCTTTATGTCGCATGAATACTTGTTGAGCTCGAAAAATGGGATATTTTTTTATTCAATTTTACCAAGTTTTAATATGAAAAACAGTATATACTAAATTATTAAGTGTTTGGCGCAGATTACAGATGCTTGGTGACAAGTATTATTTAAGGGCCTTGTGGATGTGAAATACAAGGTTATGATGAAAAGGCATCAATTCTAGCCATTCTTGGTTGTATAGGTTAATCTTTCTTGGATGCCTTGAACTTATGAAATTGAGAAGTTATCTTGGATATATCCTTTATTAGTTGGGTCAAAGAATGGTTTTAAAATCTATTTTTAATTCTTAAATTGTCCTCGCAACATTTTTGGAGTCAAAAATCAATTTTAAGGCAGAGGGAATTGAGTTTCTTTAGAAAACTAATTTTCTTGATTTCTCACTTAAAGTCATTGACTTGTAGCTTCTCATATTTTTGAATACAGAAGATTTTCTTAACTAGAGATCTTTTGAAAAACTTTCCAACATTATTTAGTGTCAAGAATTCCCATTTCATATCCCTGTTCTTTGGGTTTGTGGCCAATTTGATCCCTTATCGTTTGCCACCTACTAATACAATCACTTGTCTCCACGAATTAAAGTCAATTGAGGACTTCAAGTAGAAAATTTTAAATGCCTGATGGACTTGGTCATCTGTACTTTTTTTTAAATGCCTGATGTACTTTTTTTTTTAAATCCAAATACAAGTATTAAGTACTGTCCAACTACTAAAGACGTTAAAGACATTGAGACAAGGTTTCAACATCCAAGTATCCACATTTAAGAGTACAAAGCAGTACAACTAAAGTTTACATGTCCAACATGTCTAAACAACTTCTGGAACAACACAATATGACGACTGCATTCATATAGGCTCAATTGGTCATGTGCACATATGTACCATTTACAAAAAAGGAGCAATTGGCATAAAAGTCAGTAAACTATCTACAATTGCAGAGTTTGGCAGTCAAATTTTTTCTTTTTTTGTCAGAATAGGTTACTAAACTAATATAATTGCACTCTTTCAATCATGGCGTGCAAATCAACCATCAAGGCAAATAAAAAAAAACATACAAATGACAAGCACAAGCACTTTCAGAGGGGTTAAAATTTCCTAGCAAGCCAATATGGAAACAAAAAAAAATATATTTAGGCCAAATTACTGACATTAAAAATTAGGTATTGTAATTTGAACTGTATCTAATTTCTTGACTGCACAATGCAATCACAATCTCACGCTCTACCTTTCCCCGGCTCCATACCTGTGCCGTTAATCTTCATCCATTTTGCTACCCATTATTTCCCTTAAATCCTTTCTAGAACCCCCTAACAACATTGCCAATCTTCGCCAGCCCAACTCCTGTACAGCCCTCAAAAACCACACCACTTTCCACCGAAAGTGTGTATGCCCTAAAGTCAATCAACTTCTAGGGTTTAATATGCACTTGAACTATTTATATTATAATAAAAGACATCTTATCATATTGATTGTTTATATATTTATATAAGTATGATAAAGCCCTAAGAGTAAACCTAATCGATGAAATTATAAGAGTTACGATAGTGAGATTCATTCGATTATAAATAAGATTTATTCTTATATATCTCTAGTCAAGGTATTAAGAAGAAAAGCATTGTTAATATGGTTAAACTAGCATATACTATGCCGCTTCTATATGAGAAGTAGTAGATCTCATCTACTATAGTATATGAGATATCTAAACTAGTATATGGGTGATTGATAAGATGATCAAGTTCACTAGATTGATCCATATAGAGATATCTTTTATGTGCCAAAGGATTAATCTTTTAATAAAGGATTAATCTTTGAGTGATGCTTGTGTAAGTGATCATTAAACTTAAGGTTATCATGGTATCTTGAGTACAGACGGATATACTTTGTGTGTTATATGATTGCTCCCGTAATAGGAAATGCTCACATCATTAATAGATGGTAGTATACTTGAAGTATGGAAAGGTAATGAGTGGTAGCCTATAAGGATTTATCACCTCATATGAAAGAGAAGTTATCTCATGTCTAACCACTTGTAGAATTATAACTCAAAATTCTTAGAACTAAGTGGATGATTCTTAGAAAGCATTTCTACATAATTTTTCATTCGAGTTATATTTTGGTACAAGAAATGAACGCTAATCACGTAATATAATAGGCAAAACTTATTTCAAGATTAATGTGAGATAAGTATGGTACAAAGATATTAATTACACGGTAAACGTTCACTGAAATGTGAAGTCATCCACTTGATTTTTGTCATTACTTGGGTGGTCATGATACATTATTAGATGCCAATCTTGATCTATAAGTATGGGTTGATTGATTAGTGGAATCAATGATAAATTTAAAAGAGTTTCAAGTTATTTAATTCTTATTTATTAAGAATTATTGATTAGTCTTTATTTTACCTATTTTTAGTTACATTTTAGATTAAGTTTGTGTTGTATTTTAAGTTAAAATGGAAGAATGAGTTCCTTTACAAGTTACTTTCCATACAAGTAGTGTTACTTAAGCAAAACATGCAAAAGTATGGGTTAATATGCAAATTTATGTTGCTTTGTAAATTTTGGTAGCATATGAAATGATTCAAGTCAAAAAGAGTTTGATAGTTTTGACACTTTTGTTATTTTAGCTATATCTTAAGTTACAAGTATCGGATTAAGGTGATTTTTGAGCCATTTTGAATCTAAGAGATAGCTCTACAATTCATATGTAAACATAAAAATCCAGTTTGTTGAGTTTTCTAGTCAAAAAGTCAAAATATAGTAGGTAAAATTTATGTCAAAAGCAGAAATGGAGCATTTACCAGTCAAGGGTATCTTAGTCATATTGCATTCTACAAAGATCCAAATGGAATGATTCTTATTGAATTACAAATCTAACTCAAAGAGATACAACTTTCATGTTTTGTGTAAGAGCTAATTCAACTTGCATTATCAAGAAAATTGCAAATGAAGTTGGATAAAAAATAGAGCAAAATTGAGATTTTAGTTGAAAGTGCAAAACTAAGTTCAAACTGAGACAGCTGCAAGTTGCTTCTACAACTTGCATTCATTTCCCACTATCCTTTGGACTAATTTTTTGTGACAGCCCCACCTCTCCTTAGGGCATACCTAAGGGTTTGGTAGACCGCCTGCCCAACTCTCGTCATGACTCAGTCACAATTCATGAAATTTACAAATGATATCCTCAAAATAAAAGCGATATTAAGTGCAACCTTCAATATATACACTCATGGACATCCAATGTCCACACAATCTATAATACAACCAAGGAGTCAAACTTGCAAAAAAATCAAACCAAACAAGCTGGCTAGACATCTATAAAGTGCTCGCGTGAGCGACTGATGAACTTAGATGAAATCTATGCCATCCTCAATTCAACCTCTCATGTTCTCATCCCTGTAAGGAAAACAAATTTGCATAGAATGAGTTAAAAGTTCAGTGAGATTCCAAGAAAATAGGCAGGCAATATAACAGGCAAGACCATACACCGGATATCAAGAAACAAGTCAAAACTCAAATAGATCATGACCCAGTATATAGTTAAGCAAATAGCCAGATAGATCATGCAAAAGTGTACAGAAAAAAACGCATTCATGGCAAAGGATATAGATTGCTCTTAGGAGCAAGTTCTACTGTAGGTTGATCAAGGTCTGTTGACTCTCCGTCTGTGAAGCCCCGAAAAGAAAAGAAAAGAAAAATTTTGGTGAAAAAAGTTAGGACCAAATCTGGCCACAAATCCGTCCAGTTATTGGTCGGATTGTTGGTGCATTTTTTTAAAAAATGGTTCGCCGCTGCCTTGAATCCGGCCTAGAATCCGGCCGGAAATCCGGCCTAGATTCTGGCCGGATTGTGACGTGTCACTTCCGCAGCCAGGTTTGACTAGTTGTTTTCCTTCATTTTTATCTTGTTTCTTGGCTGAAATATCTTCCATTCTTGCTCCTTCTTGGCCGAGCTTCATAGAGAGAAAAAGAAGAGAGAAAGTCTTCAATTTCTTGCTCAATCTTGAGATTTCACCGTTGGTTTTGCAATCCATTCCATACAAGTGCTCATTAAGGAGGTTTAAAACTATTGATGGAGTGGTTTTTGAAAGGGATGCTCTAAGTTGCTAGCTTTCTTGAGTTGTGGGGTAAGTTGGATAAGAAAGTTCTCTCTTTGCTTTAATAATGGTTAATTAGTGGTTTGTAGAGTTTAGATATGCTATTTTGTGGTTGATTTCATGATTTTAAATAAAATTTGACCAATTTCTGATTTTTTAGTGAATTTTCTGATTTTAGATGATAATTGTTGGTTAGTCATGAAATGATAGCTTGAGATAGTGTAAAATGGAGTCTTTGTGTGTTAGTTGTGGTTAATTGCGGAAAATTTCAGACTTTGTGCGGAAATTTCAATTTTAGGGTTTCAATTTTGGGGCTTTCTTATGGTTGGGTTTGGAGCTCTCATTTGGTGAGATATGAATGGTATTATGGCCCTAATTAGGTGTGTTTTATAACTTATGATTTGTATGTGCTATTTTGAATGGATATTAGTGATTGTTGTAGGATGGAAATAAGGAAATTTAAGGAGAAGTGATGTTCAATCTTTGGGGACGTTTAATCGCTTTGAGTTTGAGTTAATTCTTGGTACAATGAAGAGCTTAGACTTGATCGAGGAAACTGTCTATAATGGATGAGATTCATGAGTCGTGGTTGGTGAGTGATCCCCAAACTATTTCCAAATTTATTTATGAACTGTTTCTTGCACTGTTTACTCGATTGCATATTATGAGTGCTTGCATGTGTACCATGAAATGTTTTGGCTCAAATGAGTACTTAGAATTCGTGTGCTTAGAACCAACGTCTCCATTACTGGTTACTTGGAGCATTGATGGCTCCCTATTACTATTTGCCTATTCATTGATCTGTTTGACCGTTGGAGTTTTAAGTACGAGGATTTCACTGGCTCACAAGAGCAACATATATTTGATCACTGATTCATGACATCATCTCAATGTATTATTGTGAAACTAGTTGGATTACTGATTTTACTGGTCACTCGCTGAACTTCTATCTCACCCCAAAATATATTTTTCCCCTCCACAGGGCTCGAGGCGAAGGAAGTGCTTGTAGTACTTATTGGTGTGACTGGATGAATTATATCTTGTATAATTTGAATTCGAACTCGATCCACTTGTGGTATGTGTATTCAGGAACTTGGAAGATGTAATATTTGAGACTGATATTGTAATTATAATTTGTTTGGGAACTGAGAACTTTTGTTTTATTCGGCGAATTATACCACTACTTGAGATTTGTAATGTATGTAAGTATACGTTCTAAGCTTGGAAAATGTTATTTTGTTTATTATTGAGGTTATACCCTATGTTATTGGATGTGAGCGTTGTAAATTATTTGAGAACTGTAGTGAGTGAATGAGTCCCGGTGAGAGCTGGACAGGCGGTCCGCCGAACCCTTTGGTTTGCCTTAGGGGGAGGTGGGGCTGTCACAGTTGGTATCAGAGTTTAGGTTTCATATCTCTGTAGTGTATCCTAGGCTAACGTTTAGGATGCCGGACTGTAGGACTGGTTTGAAAGGGGTAAGCGTAAGATATGACTTGGTTGCTCCAAAGCGTACATCAACCGATTCTGGGACTAGCGTATAGCCTGAGTTGTACAGTTTCTTAGTTTTGGATTCCTGTACTTGAGCACTCGATACTTATCCTGAGGAAATGCTTGTGAATTTGGACGAAACATGGTCTAGTATATGATGATGTGAATAGGAATCATAAGTGAGTTTGAGATAAGTTGTAATGACACAGGTTAGAGCACAGAGGATTTTGTACTGTACTCGAGATTTAACCGAATAAGGAGATTGAAATGATGAATGTTATCTAGAACTTGTCCAATAAGATTTTGGCTAGGGTTTTGATAGATTAGGGTAGTGGCCAGATTTGTTGAGAAAATTTCTGGTTTTTGCATCCTCCTTCTAGTCTTCTTATTTGATTAAGGTTTGTACCACCCGATTTGTAAGTGTTGAGATTTGAAATACTTGAAATGCCTAAGATTGACGAGATTGAGATCACTTGAGACTTGAACTTGTTTAGGCGAGTGTGCTCTTATGTACACTTAATGACCTGACTTGACTGAATATATGGTATCTCTTTTATGCATGAGTTAGTAGTTTGACTCGTATATGACCTGTGTGTGGACTTAAATTTTGTGACTCCTTGAGAATATGAATTGCTGGGCATAGGCTAGCCGAGTGAGTGCTTATTCGTACCCGTGCTCCTTGAACTTGAAGTAATTGACCCTGCTTTTGAAGTTGTATGCTTTTATGTGTGGTTGTAGACCGGCTACTACTCTTCCGTAGCGGTTGAACTAAACCTCTCTGGCGAGATAATGCCTGTTGTGTTATCAAGCACCATCATTCTTCTGGCGAGGCATACCTATTGTGTTATCAAGCACTGCCAGGGATGAACTTTTCGAACTGACCTTTCTGGCGAGGCATTGTCTGTTGTGTTCTCAAGCACCGTCATTCTTCTGGAGAGGCATGCCTGTTGTGTTATCAAGTACCGCCAGGGATGAACTTTTTGAACTGAGTCTCTCTGGTGGGGCATTGCCTATTGTGTGATCAAGCACCGCCATTCTTCTGGTGAGGCATGCCTGTTATGTTGTTCAGCACCATAGGGACGAATTCTTGAGCTTCTCTGGTGAAGTATAGCCGTTGTGCTAACTTGTTGTGTTGTCCAACACTACCTGGGATGAAATTTTTGAACTAAGGCTCTTTGGCGAAATATAGTTGTTGTGCTAGCTTGTTGTGTTGTCCAATACCACCAGGATAAACTTCCGATTTGAGACTAAGCCATGTCCTGAATTTTTCAAAAATCTGGGACTTTGAATCCAACTCAGAGCCATGTCCTGAATTCTTGCGCTGTTTACTCGATTGCATATCATGAGTTCTTGCATGTATACCATGAAATGTTTTGGCTCAAATGAGTACTTGGAATTCGTGTGCTTAGAACCAACGTCTACACCACTGGTTACCTGGAGCATTGATGGCTCCCTATTACTACTTGCCTTTTCATTGATCTGTTTGAGCGTTCGAATTCTAAGTACGAGGATTTCACTAGCTCACAAGAGCAACATACATACATTTGATCACTAATTCATGACATCATCTCAATGCATTATTGTGAAATTGGTTGGATTACTGATTTTACTGATCACTCGCTGAGCTTCTAGCTCACTCCAAAATATATTTTTTCCCCTCCACAGGGCTCGAGTCGAAGGAAGTGCTTGTAGTACTTATTGGTCTGACTGGATGAATTATATCTTATATAATTTGAATTCGAACTCGATCCACTTGTGGTATGTGTATTTGGGAACTTGGAAGATGTAATATTTGAGACTGATATTGTAATTGTAATTTATTTGGGAACTGAGAACTTTTGTTTTATTCGGGGAATTGTACCACTACTTGAGATTTGTAATGTATGTAAGTATACGTTCTAAGTTTGGAAAATGTTATTTCGTTCATTATTGAGATTGTACCCTATGTTATTGGATGTGAGCGTTGTAAATTATTTGAGAACTGCAGCGAGTGAATGAGTCTCAGCGAGAGCTGGGCAGGCGGTCCGCTGAACCCTTTGGTTCGCCTTAGGGGAGGTGGGGATGTCACACCGTCAACCACGAATTTTAATGTCCGTAGATCACCACTTTACATCAATTTCTGCCCACCAAACATACCCCTTACTAGCCTCGAATGTCAAAGAAGTTTCCAAAGTTCGTCGATCTCCTCGACCAAGCCCTTGCCGACTCGATTCGACCAACTAGCCTTGGATTCGACTTATAATCCCAGATATTCAAGAATTCAGGATCTGGCTTATAACCCCAAGTATTCAGTATCCAGGAGTGGAGTCGTTGGTCATCGTCCAACGCTCAAACAGTAATAATTGGAGACGTTAATTGACTTAACGCTCCGTATTTAGTAATATCAGTGTTCAAATGATGAATTTTAGTCAAGAGTAAGCAAGTTAGGAACTTGTCCTTTACCCAAGATTGTCCAGCTTACTCGACCGTGTGCAACGAGGGCTCAGTTCAGCCGTTACTGACCTACATTTACGCATACGCATGAGTAACCCTAGATTCCTGTGACGCCCCGAAAAGTATGAGTGTGAGGACCCGTAAATCCCCTGTTAATTTTTCCTAGGGTTTTATCCCCTTGAATAGCATGTTTTCTGCGTTTTCTGGCTTAGAAATATTTTCTTGGTGGATTTTATGAGCAATTATAGTTTTTAGATAATTTTTCTAGTATTGGAGAGTTTTTGAAAAATTAAGGATAAATAACGGACGTGGGACCCACTAGTGCGAAAAGTTCGGAAAAATTCGGCCAATATGGTTAAGTTTCGGATACTGTGTAAGATTTATCGGGTGTTAAGAGATAAGTAGAGCGTGTGAAGTGATTGATGTGAGAGGAAACAAAAGGATTGACATGCATTTATGAAGTGCCACATGTCACTTTTTGGTTGGTTGTCCTTGTAGACAACTATTCACCCTTTTTGACCTTTTGACTACTTGGGTTAAATATCTAAAAAATTAACCAAAAATCACCATTGTCTTCAACCTCTTGGCCGGCCCTCTCACTAAGAAAAGGAAAGAAAACTTCTTCAATTGTCAAGCTTCCATTTAGCTCAATCTTCCAAATCAAGTGCATAAATTAGTTTTTACTCCATAAATTCCCTCCATTTGGTGCTAGTGAGTGATTTAGTGAAGCTTTTTGGAGAATCTAAGGTGTCCAACATCTCTACCTCCCTTGGTTACTAGGTGAGTGGTGCGTGAATTCCCTCTTACACCTAATGATGCTTAAGTTATGCTTAGTAGTGGCTAAAGTAATGATATTTGTGATTTATTTCTTGATTTGAAGTGATTTGGTGAAGTTTTTATATTTTTGAGGAATTTTCTGGTTTAATATGAATGTGATGTTGTGGTCATCTATGATGGTTGATAATGAGGGGGAAAGACTCTAGTAGGTGTGAATTAGTGATAATTGCAACCAATTTTGGGTTTGGATTGAATTGTGGAAAGTTAGGGTTTTATCACCCCTTATTCTGTCCGGTTTTGGATCATAGTGTTAGAGGCCGAATTGGACTTTTCTTAAAACATGAAAGTTGTAGGTATTGATGTGTTTGAGGTGCCTGTAAAAGTTCAGGTCATTTGGATTAGTGTAGAGTGAGATATGTCGGTTTTACTGTTGCTGTTCTGGGTTGATCAGAATGTGCGAACTGCGTTTGTAATCGTCTGTTTTGACTGGAATGGCTTTGGATTTGGATGTTGGTGTCTTCTGATGAAATGTAGCTAGATGTCTTAGCTACCATGTGCCTTTGGAATCAATGCATTTGGACCTGTACAGACCGAGTTATACCAATTACAGCATAGTGGGATTTGTACACCTGTTTTGGTGATTCTGGTTTGGTATTCTGCTTTTTTGACCTAGTTGTGCTAGGATTTGGACTGAGTGGCCTTCTACATTGTTATAGCCCTGGTTCTTAGCTTCGAAACGGTGGGTCTTGCACCTTCATCCGACAATCGTAGCGCCTTTGGTACCATTACCGTAAAATGACGTCAAAACTATTTTTCTGGTTTTGAGCTTAAGTTTCATTTCCGGATTTTTTTTCCCTAGCTTGACTTGCACTAGTACTACTTGGAGCTTGCTGAATGGCTATTGGATGAACTTGTTATTGTGTGTGTACCTTTGGGACTGGCTGAGGAAATAATGAAGCCATGATGGCTGGAAAAGTTAGCAAATTCAGGGGAAGTGCTGTCCGAACTTTTAAAGGACTTGTTTGCATTGAGTTTGTGATCTAAGACTTGGATTTGAGCAAGGCAATGATACATGATGGATGGTTTCTGAGCCGTGGAGGTGAGTGACCCCAAACTATAATGAGGCCGTGGACGTAGGGGTAGGCAACCCACACCGGTTAGGGGTACGGGGGAAACCTCTACTGGACCCAATCTGGAACCGCAAGTAAACCCTAATGTATAGGAATTTCGAGGTACAGATCTGTGAAGGGGTACAGATCTGTTAGCTAAGTATAGTGCTCAATTTAATCCCGGAGTAATCAATGATAAGGAATTTCGAGGACGAAATTCTTTTAAGGGGGAGAGAGTGTGAGAACCCGTAAAAACCCTAATCTTTTCCGAGGGTTTTATTTCCTTTAATAGCATGTTTTCTGCATTTCCTGGCTTAGGAAATTTTCCTGAGGAATTTTTATGAGTAATTATAGTTTTTAGATGATTTTTCTAGCCTTGGAGAGTTTTTGGAAAATTAAGAATATATAATGGACGTGGGACCCACTAGTGCGAAAAGTTCGGAAAAATTCGGCCAATAAGGTTAAGTTTCGGGTACTGTGTAAAATTTATCGGGTGTTAAGAGATAAGTAGAGGATGTGAAGTGATTGATGTGAGAGGAAAAGAAGAGATAGGAATGCATTTATGGAAGTGACAAGTGTCACATAGCCATTGGTTGGATTTGGTGAACACTATTCATGCTTTTTGACTTTTGACCACATTGAGTAAATATCTCCAAAAATCACCAAAATTCATCATTTTCTTTCTCCTTGGTGGCTGGCTCTCCTAAGCTCAAGAAGGAAGGAAAACTCTTCAAGTTTTAGCTACCAATTAGTGCAAATCACCCAAAATATTTGCTTGATTGTGTTTCTACTCCATAAAATCCTTCCACTTGGTGCTAGTGAGTGCTTTAGTGAAGCTTTTTGGAAGAGTTAAGGTGTCCAACATCTATACCTCTCTTGGTTACTAGGTGAGTGGTGTGTGAATTTCCTCTTACACTTAATGAAGCTTAAGTTATGCTTAGTAGTGGCTAAAGTGATGATATTTGTGGCTTATTTCTTGATTTGAAGTGATTTGGTGAAGTTTTTATTTTTTTGAGGAATTTTCTGGTTTAATATGAATGTGATCTTGTGGTCATCTATGATGGTTGATAATGAGGGGTAATGACTCTAGTAGGTGTGAATTAGTGATAATTGCAACCAATTTTGGGTTTGGATTGAAATGAGAAAAGTTAGGGTTTCATAACCCCCTTTTCTGTCCGGTTTTGGATCATAGGGTTAGAGGTTGAATTGGCTTTTGCTCAAAACATGAAAGTTGTAGGTATTGATGTGTTTGAGGTGCCTGAAAAAGTTTAGGTCATTTGGAGTAGTGTGGAGTGAGATATGTGGATTTTACTGTTGCTGTTCTGGGTTGATCAGGATGGCAGAACTGCACTTGTATTTGGCTATTTTGACTGGAATTGCTTTGGATTTGGATGTTGGTGTCTTCTGATGAAATGTAGCTGGATATCTTAGCTACCATATGACTTTGGAATCAATGCATTTGGACCTGTATAGACTGAGTTGTACGAATTACAGCATAGTGTGATTTGTAAACCTGCAATTACGGTTCTGGTTTGGTATTCTGCATTTTTGACCTAGTTGTGCTAGGATTTGGACTGAGTGGCCTTCTACATTGTTGTAGCCCTGTCTTTTATCTTCGAGATGGTGGATTTTACACCCTCATCCGATAAGCGTAGCGCATTTTGTGCCATTACCGCATTAGGAGGCCAAAACTGTTTTTGTTGTTGGGTCAAATGAGTTACATTTCCTGATTTTCTGGTTTGCTATAATGCTTGTATATGTTTGCAAAACCCTATTGGGGTTGTGATTGGCATTGCTTTATGACTCGTTATCGAGTCTCATTGTACTTGCTTACGTGTTCTAGGGCGTGACGGTGGTTCACGACATTCTCTTGACGGAAGTGCATGAAATAGCACTTAATTGATTGGTGAGTATACTACTCACTTAAATATTACAATGTGGCTTTGTTATATGTGAAATTGATGCCTTGAAGGCTTATTTGGCTATTGGAAGTGATTGAGGTGAGGGTGTACTTGACCGCCCTCACCCCCTTGTGATTTCATTCATGACTGCTTACTGTTTTACTGAAATACTGCACTTGTTATATGAGATACTGAATTCCATTCATGAAAAACTGATTTGGTGTCGTTTGGACGAATGACCAACGGCTTTACTGTATCACTGAGCTCAACCCCGTAGGTAGTCAATTGGATCGAGCCGGCGAGGGCTTGGTCGTGAATATTGACGTGCCACGGGGACTGTACTGGGGAATCTTGTAGTAATGAGACTCTTGGTTCCGGTATACTCGAGTATTACCAAAATGACTGATTGGAGTGCGGGCCCGGTTGGGGTATGTTTGGTGGAAGGAATGGAGTGAAGTGAGGTCTACGGTCGGGTATTCTTAAACATTGACGGAGGGTCAATGAGATTGGATCAAGAGTGTAAGCGTGGAAATGGGCTCTTGAGAGCCATCCGTATCCTTTTACCGACTTGTTTTACTTCTTAATTGTGTACTTGAAATGAAAGATTTTGCTTATGTGATCTTTATTGCTTATGTGGTAGTAACTCACTGGGCTTAAGCTCATTCCGTTCCATTTGTTTTCCTTACAGGAAAATGACCACTTTTGGAAAGGTTATACTTGTTGGTTGTCAAGTTGAGCTCATGTAAATGTATCTTTTGGATAGCTCTTCGAATGAAACCCTAATGTGTATTGGATTCACTTTCTTTTGATTGGCAAACCGAACATGTATATTCGTAATGAATGGTTTTTGATATGCCGCTTTGGCTTGAAATTGTTACATTTCAATGTGTGTATGTTTGGTTGATATTTGGTTGAATTTCGGATCAACTCGTATTTCAAACGGCAAAAGAAAAATTTTGGCTACTCTCGGCCTAGTATCTGGATTCTGATGTGGCCAGTACTGTTCATCATCGGCTTCGATTTTCATTTTTTTTTATTTGTGATTTTGACTTGTTTACGCGCGTGGGTATGTTTCGGAACGTATTAGAAGGACGTGAACTAATCCGTAGTCCTGGCGAGAGCTGGGCAGGCAGTCCGCTAACCCCTTTGGTTCGCCTTAGGGGAAAGTGGGGCTGTTACATTGTTTTCGCTTCGCTTGTGACATGTAATTATTGGAGACTTGGATGTGTAATTGTGGGAACATTTGATGTAATGTTGGAGATTTATATTGTAATATTTGAGGTTTATTCTTGTAATTCATTTGAGGACTGTAGTGAGCGACTGAGTCCCGGCGAGAGTTGGGCAGACGACCCGCCGAACCCTGGGGTACGCCCTAGGGAGAGGTGGGGCCGTCACAGTTGGTATCAGAGCTTAGGCTTCAGATCTCTGTAGTGTATCTTAGGCTTGAAATTTAGGATGCCGGACTGTGGGCTTGGTTTGAAATATTAGTGATTCTTGCGGGGTGACTTGACTTGATTAGTACAAGAGAGAATGTCGAGGACGACATTCTTTTAAGGAGGGGAGATTGTGACGCCCCGAAAAGTATGAGTGTGAGAACCCGTAAATCCCCTGTTAATTTTTCCTAGGGTTTTATCCCCTTGAATAGCATGTTTTCTGCGTTTTCTGGCTTAGAAATATTTTCTTGGTGGATTTTATGAGCAATTATAGTTTTTAGATAATTTTTCTAGTATTGGAGAGTTTTTGAAAAATTAAGGATAAATAACGGACGTGGGACCCACTAGTGCGAAAAGTTCGGAAAATTCGGCCAATAAGGTTAAGTTTCGGATACTGTGTAAGATTTATCGGGTGTTAAGAGATAAGTAGAGCGTGTGAAGTGATTGATGTGAGAGGAAACAAAAGGATTGACATGCATTTATGAAGTGCCACATGTCACTTTTTGGTTGGTTGTTCTTGTAGACAACTATTCACCCTTTTTGACCTTTTGACTACTTGGGTTAAATATCTAAAAAATTAACCAAAAATCACCATTGTCTTCAACCTCTTGGCCGGCCCTCTCATTAAGAAAAGGAAAGAAAACTTCTTCAATTGTCAAGCTTCCATTTAGCTCAATCTTCCAAATTAAGTGCATAAATTAGTTTTTACTCCATAAATTCCCTCCATTTGGTGCTAGTGAGTGATTTAGTGAACCTTTTTGGAGAATCTAAGGTGTCCAACATCTCTACCTCTCTTGGTTACTAGGTGAGTGGTGTGTGAATTCCCTCTTACACCTAATGATGCTTAAGTTATGCTTAGTAGTGGCTAAAGTAATGATATTTGTGATTTATTTCTTGATTTGAAGTGATTTGGTGGAGTTTTTATTTTTTTGAGGAATTTTCTGGTTTAATATGAATGTGATGTTGTGGTCATCTATGATGGTTGATAATGAGGGGGAAAGACTCTAGTAGGTGTGAATTAGTGATAATTGCAACCAATTTTGGGTTTGGATTGAATTGTGGAAAGTTAGGGTTTTATCACCCCTTATTCTGTCCGGTTTTGGATCATAGGATTAGAGGCCGAATTGGACTTTGCTTAAAACATGAAAGTTGTAGGTATTGATGTGTTTGAGGTGCCTGTAAAATTTCAGGTCATTTGGATTAGTGTAGAGTGAGATATGTCGGTTTTACTGTTACTGTTCTGGGTTGATCAGAATGTGCATACTGCGTTTGTAATCGTCTATTTTGACTGGAATAGCTTTGGATTTGGATGTTGGTGTCTTCTGATGAAATGTAGCTAGATGTCTTAGCTACCATATGCCTTTGGAATCAATGCATTTGGACCTGTACAGACCGAGTTATACCAATTACCGCATAGTGGGATTTGTACACCTGTTTTGGTGATTCTAGTTTGGTATTCTGCTTTTTTGACCTAGTTGTGCTAGGATTTGGACTGAGTGGTCTTCTACATTGTTATAGCCCTGGTTCTTAGCTTCGAAACGGTGGGTCTTGCACCTTCATCCGACAATCGTAGCACCTTTGGTACCGTTACCGCAAAATGACGTCAAAACTATTTTTCTGGTTTTGAGTTTAAGTTTCATTTCCGGATTTTTTTTCCCTAGCTTGACTTGCACTAGTACTACTTGGAGCTTGCTGAATGGCTATTGGATGAACTTGTTGTTGTGTGTGTACCTTTGGGACTGGCTGAGGAAATAATGAAGCCATGATGGCTGGAAAAGTTAGCAAATTCAGGGGAAGTGTTGTCCGAACTTTTAAAGGACTTGTTTGCATTGAGTTTGTGATCTAAGACTTGGATTCGAGCAAGGCAATGATACATGATGGATGGTTTCTGAGCCGTGGAGGTGAGTGACCTCAAACTACTTCTAAAGTTATTTATGAACCGTTTCTTACATTATTTACTTTTGAACTGTTTCCAAAGTTACTTTTAAAATGTTTTCTTGCATATCATGCGTGCTGGCATGTGAGTGTGCCTTGTTTGCTATATTCCTTGACTTCATGACTTGTATTTTGGTTAATAACGTGTTAAGCGCTTATAATGATTTCCAAAACGAGTTTTCGAGGCGAGTGTGTACTTTATCGCACTCGACCTCGATAAATATGAAATTTTTTATTGAAATGTTACTTGCGCATGAATGTAAGCCTTTTGGGCTGAACTGGCCATTGCCCCTTGTTACCGGTCGTCTTGAGCCAGAAGCGGACTCGGTCAGGCGATTAGGAACTTGGGTGAACGTTTGGTATACTCGAGTATTACCTATGTAGGTTGGTGGAGCCTGGCCAAAAGCCAGGGACGGGGTGAATGAAATGAAGTGAATGACCAAATGAGCGAGGAAATGTCAGGAGAATGAATGTATCCTTTCATGAATGTTACTATCGCTTTCCATTGTAAATGTTTCTTGAATTATTGATAATCCATATTTACTATTTTGCAAATGATGTAATTGTTTCCGGATTTATCATTTAATTTATGACATCATTGCTATATGACATCATTGAAATGAACTATTGTGAAACCGATTTGATTACTGATTTTAATGGTTACTCGCTGAGCTTCTAGCTCACCCCAAAAATATTTTATTCCCCTCCATAGGGCTCGTGGCGAAGGAAGGACTTGTAGTGCTTGTTCACGTGACTGGATGGCATATATCTTGTATAATTTGGATTTGGAATCATTTTATGTATAGTTAGGAATTGTTTTCGCTTCACTTGTGACATGTAATTATTGGAGACTTGGATGTGTAATTGTGGGAACATTTGATGTAATGTTGGAGATTTATATTGTAATATTTGAGGTTTATTCTTGTAATTCATTTGAGGACTGTAGTGAGCAACTGAGTCCCGGCGAGAGCTGGGTAGGCGACCCGCCGAACCCTGGGGTACGCCCTAGGGAGAGGTGGGGCCGTCACAATTCCACTTACCTGACGTCTCGGATAATATCCAAGGCTCAGTTCAACCACTACAAGAGAAATGTAACTGGTCTACAATTCAACCTCTACAAAAGAAATATAGCCAGTCTACTATTCAATTGCCACAAGAGAAATGCAGCCGGTCTACAGTTCAACCGTCACAAGAGGAATGCAGTCGGTTTACAATCATGCACATAAATATGCAAGTCCACACACAAGATCAATTGATTCAAGTTCATGGAGGTCAAGTGCGAATAAGGACACACTCGCCTACCCATGATCAAGTCACAAGTAATGTCCAGCAATTCACATTCTCAAGTATTTCAAGTATTTCAAGTCAATATACAGGTCACAAGCATATCAAGTTACTTGTTCATGCATGAATGAGATATCAAGTGTTTAGTCAAGTTAGGTCAATTGAGTGTTCATAAGAGCACACTTGCCTAAACAGGTTCAAGTCACAAATAAGCTCAGCATATCATGTTTCAAGTATTTCAAGTATTTCGAGTCCAAACAGTTGAAAATCGGGTGGGTGCGAAAACCTGATCAAACAAGAAAACTGGAGGAAAACTACAGAAATCAGATATTTTGATAGCAAATCCGGCCACAAATCCGACCAGATATTGGCCGGATTCAAGGCCAGATTGACAGGGAGAACTTAAAAATTTTTTATGCTCACTGCCTCAAATCCGGCCGAAAATTCGATCTGAAATCTAGCTAAAAAATGCTCAGATTCTGGCCGCATTTTAGTTAGAACAAAACGGCCAGTACATATTTTAACAAAATATCAAAAGTTTAGTCGAGATAGGTTAAGTGCAATAAAGTACATACTTGCCTATGAAATGATAAATCAAGTACCTAGCAATTTCTAGCGAGAGTTTTCTGGTTGAAAGGGAAGTGAGGTTGGAAGAGATAGGGTTAAGATTGAGAGGCTGAGGTGAGTGACGGCTGGGAAAGAATCGAGAGCAATAGAGAGAGACCAGAGCACTGAACGGCGGCTGGAGTTTTGGAAAAGAGAGAAGCGCCGGACAGGAAGAAGTTGGTGGCGTTGCTGTTGTTGTTGCTGCTTTCGTTCCATTGTCGCTGACTCCATCATCACAGGCAGGTCTTCACCGAGCCAGCGTTCTACTGCAGCCGACTCCACCACCTCAACTCCTCGCCATTGCCACTGCCCAACAACCGTCATTGCCAACAGCGGATTTGGTAACAAATCCTGGGGTAGCTGAGGTAGTTCTCGAGCTGTTTTTCCTAGTATACAGGGTCAAGTATGTAACAGTTCTTCACCATATTGATTGCCGCATCTTCTTGCCCTCTTTGCTGTGCTATTTGGCTTAAAGCTTCTACCGCAATTGCACATGTTTAAAATGATGGATTGTGTTCAGGTTTTGGGTTTCGCGGTCTTGGGTCCGTCCAGCTTTTGGTGTTGTTGTTGATATACTTAATTGATAGTGAAGCTCAGTCATGGGGGGGGAAGTTCATGGCCATGCTTTCATTTCTTATGAATCTGGAATGGGAAGTTTAGAACCATGGAGTGTTTGACAATTATGTGTTTTGGTCCAAAGCTATAAGAGAACAGGTTCGAATGTTTGATATAGTTTTTAGAAAGCTGTTGGACCCTCCTGGATATAGTTCTCTTGGTTTGCATAATCAGCTTTGTGTTAATTGTATAGAATGCTTAGCTTTGTTTTAAGCTTTCTTTTGTTGCTTTTTGCAAGCTTTCTGGTTCGTTATAGCCGAAGACATTGCCAAGTAAATGCCGAAACATTAGCTGATTCAAGCTCAGGCCCTTTGCTGCATTTTTGTGTTCAGTTTTCTTCTTAGAATGTCCGGGAAACAAACCTTTACATTTGGGTGATGTTAATGACAATGAGTTGAAATCCTTGCATTTCGATTTGGGCTGTCAAATTAGTAAAATTTGTTTGAGTCCTTAAACACTTGAATCATGGTTTGATCCTCGCTGGAAAATGAATACCTGCTTGTTGCAAGTCCTCACGCTGCTTTTGCTGTTTTTTTTATGGTTGCATTGATAGTGAGGTAGAGACAACTGTATGTTTCATTGGTTGTTGCTGTGATTGTCCATTGTTTGTTGCTTTCTTTTTCTTCAATATGCAGCGCACATTTCATCATTTTTAGATGGCTTGTGCGTGTCTTGAAAAAACTGATGCATTGCTGTTCAAGGAGGCAACAGTAGAAAATTTTCCAGAAAAATCGCCTACTCCCATTCATACGTTTCTCTTTTCCTTTCTTGGTCTGTTTCGGACATTGACTGTTGTGTTTTTGTTGTTTTGGAATCGAGGTTTTGCAGTTTGGGTAAAAATATTAGCTTGGTTTGGATGGAAAATGGCATTAGAATGAATACAAGAATTGCAAGAAGCATGGCTGGAAAAATTGCAGGAACTTTTCTCACTTTCGTTTGCATGAAAGCTGCGTTAATTTCATGTTTTTTTTTGCTTCCCTTAATAGTCCACCAATGGGTTGTTGTTATGCCATTTACACCTGTAACCTTGTGACTGTGATGACTGCCATCAATACAGAAAATTCTGTTTTGCTCCTTTGCTGTTTTTGTGTCTAGTGCCTAGTTCATGCACAACTTGACTATCACAAATTCAGAACTTAGTTGAAGGTTGTGGGAAGGATTTCTGGTTTGTTGCAGCAATAAACGTAGGCCATAAACATGGATTGTGTATTGTGTCTTGAATCAAAAGTTGATATTTTTCTGGAACATGTTCAATTGGTTTGTCAAATGCCGCATGCCGTGGAGTGAAGGAAAACAGAAAAATGCAAAAAGTTTCTTCGTGCCTTCGTGCTGGAATTTTTTATGTTTGCATGATTTCTTCCTTTGATTCGGATGTCAAGTTCTTGTTTTGGGTGTTGTTTAGTTTCAAATTTGAAAGTGGGTCAAGAGTGCTTTGGGTTCAAATACGTGAGCAAGTCTGAATTTAGTACAAAGGTGCAGCAAGTTGGTTTGCTTTGTTGCAGAATAATTTCTTTACGTTGGGTTGCATGAACTGCATGAAAAACCTTCTGAAAATTACACTTTGACCCCCCAAGTTCCCTTTTGTTTCACTATGGCCCAACCATTTGAATAATTTCTCAATTTGGTCCTTGGTAGCTTTAACTTTTGCAACTTCATTGCTTGTTTGTTTTGATTAATTACTATACTTTGTTTCAATTTTCACTTAAGTCATGACTTTGGGGACTTTATGGTCAAGTGAGCTTTGCTTTGCACATTTCTTTTAATTTTTCTTAAATAAATTGGTACCTTGACCTTTTTATTATTTTGGAGGGTAAATTAGTAATTCCACTACGTTAGAGCTCCAACTCAAGGGAGGTACCACTTCTTTTATCTTTTTTGTCTCTCCTATGTGAACCAACGTGCTACGTGAGAAATGCATGCCTACTCCGCTTTCCTTACCTCCTTGCGTGCATTTGCTTGCTTTTACTTTTATTTAAGTTTTATGGGGTATGTGTACACCTCTTGGCTTGTAATAGATAGTGCTCGGAGAGCATCTGGTCCATTCACCCTTTCCCTTTTATGCTTTTATGGGGTATGTGTACACCTCTTGGCTTGTAATAGATAGCGCTCGGAGAGCACCTGGTCCATTTCCCCTTCCCCTTGGTTGCTTGTTTTTGTTGCTACATGTTTAATTGCTTTATTAGGCTCTTGCATCTAGTCGAGCATGCTAAGTGCTATGTGCTATGTGTTTACGAGTGTTTTGGCATGTCTACTTGCTTTCATAGCCATGAATGAATGGAATGGATGAATGTACGTTTCCGCTAGTCCAACGCTAGTCGGAATTCATAGAATGGGCTAGTCCAACGCTAGACCCTTAGGGATTTCCCCTCATTAGCATATCATTTGCTTGTTCACCACATCTCACGCATTTTCCTTAGTTTTATCATTTGGCATGATCCTCGAACCCGTTTTCCCTCCATTTTAGGATTTTTGCATTTCATGCTAGTTATAGGGTTCATTTTGCTTGAGTGTCCCCTTCTGATAAGGGAAACGAGCGAGTGTGGCTACTCGATAGCCTTAGCACGCTAGTTTTGCCTTCTAATCAAAGGGAAAATCAAGTCGAAAAGTTAGGAGTCCACCCCGTACCCGACTTGTTGCATTCCTCTAGGGTCATACTTTCATTTTTATCACCTACATACTCTCTTAACCACATTTCTTCACATTTCTCAAACCATACTTTTTACTACATTTTACCTATCACTTGCTTATTTTCACTTCACAAATGAAATTCCACTTTACCTTATATATCTATTATTCTATTTTCATACACTTGCACACGAAAACACTTGAATTTGTTTTACAATTTCACACAAGCACCTTTATACAATTTCGCACACTTGCACTTGCATTTCTTGCATCTTTCATACACTTTCACACTTGCACGCTTGAATCTCATTTGCATTAATCGACCTCTATGAGGTTTTCCTTTGTTGGCCGCCACAATTCATGTGGTTTGGGACCAAAAGCCTCACAAGAGACATCGTAGAATTTAGGTTTGCATTTTTCTTTCCGTTTTGCATTCATATAGTCATATCCAACGTGCGAACATATATTGGGTAGAAAATTAGGAAAGGTAAGGTTAAGTCGCGCAACTAGCCTTGGCTAGGTCAAAGGGGTGCCTTGGATTCTATCCTTGCCTTCCCCTTTGTCAAACGTGACCCCCGAACCTTTTTCTTTGGCTTACGTGGACTAGGAGTCGTTTTAAAAAGGGTTTTACTACTTTGTCTTTAAAAACACTTTTTGGGTGACTTGGTACAGCCCAAATCTATACCAAGTGGCGACTCCGTTTTTCATATTTAAAAAACCCTTTTTAAATTTCATTTGGCCAAATCGTCGCTTTCCAAAGTCCCATGGCCTTTTACTTTTAATTTTGCACACATTCACACCACACTTCACATCTCACATCATCACACACATTCATTCACTTATCAAAAAGTGGGGCGCGACAGATACAATCTCAAAAGGAGCACAAAAGGTATAAGACTGCTGAATAAATCACGTTCTGCAAACCTGCATGACCCAAAGAAAATAAAAGACTTTATTTTTGAAAAAATAAAACAAGAACAGAGATAAAAGACATATCTATATGTATTAGAGAGCAGGTTTTTGACGAGGAGCTTCCACAAGTGTCAGAAATTTGAATGCCTTTTTACTATAATTTTAGATTTATTTTAATTCAATAACTCTTATCTTCTTCTTATCCCTTTTCACTCTTCAATTTACGTGACCCACTAACCCACAAAATTAAAACTCCTAAATTTTAACTAATAGATAATAACCACCTCTACAAAATGATATCTGCAAATTCCAATTCACGTCTCACATTTACTACTGACATTTACCACATCACTGATAGCAACATTCACACTTGCCACATCACTGATGTAAAAAATTTAATTTAATTTTAATTATAAACGGATGTAAAAAAATAAATAACTATTTTAAGAAAAAAATTAATTCAAAGGTAGTTAATTCACACACACACATGCACACATATATACATATATATATCCTCATAATATAAACTAAAATTGTAAAAAATTAAGAGGGCCAATTCCAATTCACGTCTTACATTTACTACTGACACTTACCACATCATTGATAACAATAACTAACTGTTAATTTAAGAAACTCGCAACTACGAAAGTCACATATCCAAAATTTAGGAGCCTGTTTGAATTACAATTTTCACAATTCTACGTATCTTATTGTCATAATGTATTTTACTCTCATAATCATTCACAAAACTGATGATCACTAACCCATTTTACTAATTTTCATTTGTCATCATACAAATTAAATACAATAAAAAAAAGACTGTATCATACTCTCACCATGGATGATCCCACTTACAAGCATTTCAATCAATGGCAAAGCCAAGATTTTTTTCTATAGGGGCTAAAATTTTTCCTAACATAATTATTTTTATGTGTTATGTTCAAAATAATTTTCAACTATTTAAATATATGACATTTAAAAATATCAAATATTAATTTTAATTATAAAGGGATATAAAAAATAAATAAGTTTTCAAGAAAAAAATTAATTCAAAGGTAGTTAATTTACACTCACACACGCACACGCACACATATATACATGTACATATATATATATATATATATATTCTCATAATATAAACTAAAATTGTAAAAAATTAGGAGGGCCAACTATGTTTTACACAAATATTTACACAATATGAATTAAAGCTTCTAGAACTTGGGGGGGGCTATGGTCCCTATTTGCCCCCATTGGTTCTATCATTGATTTCAATGACGTCTTAATTCCAAACCTGCAAAATTACAAAGGAAAAAATAACTGATCATAAAACAAATTTTATACCATAGTGATTCCACTGAAATATTTTAGAAAGGTTCAATAAGTTCACTTCCAAGAAATACAAGTCTCACTGAACATTTTTTTGTAGTATGAACTCCACAAAATTCAACAAAATCAATAAAACCATCAATATTGATTTTCATACTAAAAGTTGATTGATGTAAAAAATGTTCGCATCTTTGCGCAAAATTCTTAAATCGAATGCAAAATAACTTTAATTATAAAAAATTTTGCATCAATTAAACCACCAATATTGTAAAAAATGTTTGCATCTTTGAAATAATTTTCATCTATTTAAATAGATGACATCTAAAAATGTCAACTATTAACTTTAATTATAAAGGGATGTAAAAAGTAAATAACTTTTTAAGAAAAAAATTAATTCAAATGTAGTCAATTCACACACGCGCGTGCGCACATAGATACATATATATATTCTCATAATATAAACTAAAATTGTAAAAAAATTAGGATGGCCAACTTTGTTTTACACAAATATTTACACAATATGAATTAAAATTTTTAAAACGTGGGGGGTGGGCTATGGCCCCCATTAGCCCCCGTTGGTTACATAATTGATTTCAATGGCATCTTAATTCCAAACCTACAAGATTACAAAGAAGAAAACAACTGATCACAAAACGAATCTTACACTATAGTGATCCCACTGAAATATTTTAAAAAGGTTTAGCAAGTTCATTTCCAAGAAATACAAGTCTCGTTGAACATTTTTTGTAGTACAAACTCTACAAAATTCAATAGAATTAATTAACCACCAATATTAATTTTCATACTAAAAGTTGATTGGCATAAAAAATGTTCGCACTTTTGTACACGATTATCAAATCGATTGCATAATGTTTGTAAGTATTTCATTTTGAAATCAAATAAAACATGCAATTACATTTATTTCTATCCATATATCACTCATTTTCTAATATGAATTCTATTATTATTTCAATATCCATCTTCCGCAAAACACAATTCTTAAATGATCTACATATTTTGTCATACTTTGAACTATTATTAGATGAATCTTAAATTTTAATTATGTTGGTATAATTTTTTTTAATTTTTTTTTAAATTTACCAATTCTTTTAATTTCTTTCAATAATGTAAGCACCGTGCGTAGCACGGGTATTCAAAAGGTTGCGTAGGCTTCCTAAGACACTTGAACTTGTTTCATTGACTGAATTAGGAGGATCATATTTGTCTATATAGCACTTGCCCTATGTTGGCATAAAGTTGTCACAAAAGTAGAAATTTATGCTAGATTTGCCACCTGCAAATGCCCAAAAAAATCTCTTGGTTGGCCGAACTTTTTCAAACATTGCTTCGGGCACTAATCTTGCACTCAGCCTATCCGAAAGGAATGCACTCTACTATCTAAACTCTGACTTTTCTCGGCCATTCGTTCATCTACTCGCGAAGATTATCAGCAGTTCGAAGGTCTCAATTAACAAAGGCTTATCTGGAGTTTTTGGCCAACTGTTTAGACACCTGGTAAACATGTGACCATCCAAAGCTAATGCTTAAGGCCCGTTTGCAAATGTTTTTTTATTGTTTGTCTAAATTTTTACTATGACTCATTTTGGAATTTGTGGAAAAAAATTTGTAGAGTGTGTACAACCTTTTTTTTCTTTTCTTTTTATTTTTCCTTTTCCTTTTTCTTTCTTTCTTTTTTCTTTTCTTTCCTCTCTTCCTCTCCCTCACCCCACCACTGATCTTACTCTCCCTACCGTTGAATGCCGATGCCGGAACCTCCACCGACGATAGACAACAACTGAAATTTTTTTTTTTAACTTTTTCTCTCTTCCCTTTTTCTCCTATCTTCTCCCTCCTCTCCTTTCCCCTACCACCAGATCGTACGGGGAAGGGAGGGGGAAGGTGGCAAGGGGAGGTGGTGGGGATAAGGGGAGGAGAGGGGGAGAGGGAGGGAGACGGAAGGAGGAGAGGGAGAAGAAAGATGGAGAGAGGAAAGGGGAAAAAAAAAAGAGGAGTCGTCGGCCAGCATCGGTAGAGGTGCCGGCTGGCACTGGAGATGGTGGTGGGGGAGGAAGAAGAAGAAGAAAGGAAGGAAGATAATTTTTTTGTGTTTTTGGATATTTTGAAATAGGTACTTTTAAAATGTTGAGAAATTTTTTGAAATTACTGTAGTTAAAGTTGTTAAAAAACTTGTGGAGATTGTTGAAGTGAGTTGACAAGATATATACATACTTTAAATTTCAATAATTGGCTTTCAATTTGGGATTAGATTAGAGTAGTTATGGATTTAAATATTGTAAGTTCGTTGCACCTTATTTCAATATAAGTCTATATATATATAGGTCTTGTGACATGATAAAATGTTGATATGTATAGAAAATATTTCATCCCATATTTGTCTTCTATGTCATGTACAAGTATAGGTGTCAAACAAATCCATTTAGGTAAATTTATCCATACTAGCTTATGAATAGTTGGATGTAGGTATCTTAAATTTTTATATATGGGAATGAATGAGTTACCCAATTATATTCATTTTACCAACATCAATTAACACATTTAGAATTGTCTTCAACAATAGTATCCTAATTTCTTCATCACCTTTGACTAAACATAGCATCAGAAAGTGGAGAACCTAATGAAAAGATGGGAGAATCCATTGCCCAGTTTTCAACTTAAAGATAAAGAATAACTATACACTTGGAGATTTTTCTATCATGTTTTCATTAGTATTTTCCTGATATCTAGTTTCAAATTCATAAGTTGGTCAATCATTGTTCAATCTCTCTTTTTCATGGTTCAGAATCCTTTCCCTATTGTAACAGCCCCACTTTCCCCTAAGGCGAACCAAAGGGGTTAGCGGACTGCCTGCCCAACTCTCGCCAGGACTACGGATCAGATTCGAACAGTCTGCTTCATTCCGGAACTTACAAACGCGCGTAAACAAATCAAAATAGTAAAACAACCCAAAATAAAATAAAATGAAATCCGGAGTCGGCCATGAATAGTAACCGACCCGTCAGAACCCAATCGAAAGAGCACGCAAACATTCACATCTGAACTTTAGCGATAACAATCCAAAATGACATACAAAAGTTTTCAAAAGTTGATACATATACACGGTTTGCCAAATCAAAAGAGAAAACGCCCCCAAAAGTACACTTAGGGTTTTAATACATGAGCTATACAAAAGATATGTTCCACTAGCTCAATTTGGCAGCCATTTGTCAAATCCAGACCAAAAGTGTTTATTTTCCTGTAAGGAAAACAAAAGGGACAGAAAAGGGTGAGCTTGCGGTCAATGAGGTACCAAACATATAGCAGAAAAATCATGGCATTTCACATTTTACAAATCAAATACACATGCTAGATGTAAAGCAAAGGAACCAATGATTCAAATTAGAAGGATACGGGTGGCTCTCAGGAGCCAAATTTCCAGCGCAGTACTTGATCCAAACCGGTTGACTCTCCGTCAACGTATATAGAACCAATGCGTCCGTAGACCCCTCTTTACACCGAATTCCGTCCACCAAACACCCCTTTACCGGGCCCGCTCACCGTAACCGAACAGAAATGGTAATACTCGATTATACCCGAAATCAAGGGTCTCAATACCCAAAATCCCCGAACAGACTACCGTGGTTCGTTATCTAATCGTCCAGGCCCTTGCCGGCCCGACTCGAATAACTTAGCCACAGGATTGAGCTCATAGGTCATAGAAATCCGAACAGATGCAGACACAGATAACAGATTCAGATACAGATACAGAATAGCAGATTCATATAGCAGATTCAGACGGTAGATTCAGATAGGCACTCAAAATTGGCATATGAACAGACAAGAGAACGAGTGTGATAAAGTACACCCTCGTCTCAATCAAATTAAACAGATTGCAGAGCAGAAATCAAGTTAAACAGCAATGGAGGGGAGTGGTACACTCACCGGCTCAACTTCAAAAGTTTTCACTTCAGTTTGGCTTTAATCGCCAAGAAACCCTAAAATAATCAAAATAAACCAATTGAAGGTTTTACTTCCAGAATCGAGTAAACAGAATGCACATGTGAGGCTCGACTACTAGTCGTATGCCTCGCCAAATAATTACTAATGCAAGGGTGCAAAACATGATTTTCTTAGAAACGAAAAGGTAACATGAAGACTTAGGCGCAAACAACCCAAAAGCCTTTCATTTCCACAAAAGGCAAATCCAACTTAAAGGAACCAAACGGCCTATAAAATCGGCAGCACCTCCCCTAAATTTTCTTACTTTTCCAGCCATTAAGGCTTCATTATATCCTCAAATCAGTCCCAACATTTCACACAAAAGTCATCTCATTTCCCAAAAGCCGTTCACTAGTCTCAAAGTAGTACAAGTACAAAAGTTAGCTAGGAAACAACCGAAATGAAAGCAAGCCCTAAAAGAGACTCGATAACGAGTCATATAGCAATGCTAAACACAACCCCAATAGGGTTTCATATGCATAAATGAGCATAATAGCAAACCAGAAATTAGAAAATGGCCTTAGTCTTGGCCCCAAATAGAAAACTGTTTTGCCCTTATTATGCGGTAATGGTGTAAAATTCTCTACGGTTATCGGATGGGGGTGTAAGACCCACCGTTTCGAAGCTATGGAACAGGGCTACAACAATGTAGAAGGTCACTCAATCCAGTTTGTGACGGCCCCACCTCCCCCTAAGGCGTACCCCAGAGTTCGGCGGGTCGCCTGCCCGACTCTCGCCGGGATTCAGTCGTTCCTTAATCAAATCCAGAATAAATCACAAGAATAAATAGGGCAGCAATCCAAATTTAAAGCGGAACTTATATACATTGCTATCTCAAAAGGAAGTACAGCCATCAAATGTACAAAGGTTCTCACTTCACCATACAACCAGCCCGTGCCAAGCACTAGGGCGAGAACCATTACAAAAGAAACAAAATACCTAGACTAGGCTAGTCTATGCTCTCATCCTGCTCGCCGTCCCCTGTTAAGGAAAAGAAAACTAAAGGGGTGAGCTAAAAGCTCAGTGAGGTTCCGAACAGATAATCAACAATCAATTCAATACATTAAACATGGAGTATTAATAATTCAAGGAACATTTACAATAGAAAGCGATAGTAACATTCATTAAAAGGATACGGGCTCACATGGAGCTATTTGTTTGTTCGTTCGTTCCCCTGACATTTCCCCTTATTCCTCCAATCGTTTGAAAATACATTTTTTTGTAAGTAGAATCTCTCGTTCATCCTTTTGTTCGTTCATCCCCTTTTCCGGACGTTGACCGGACTCCACCCATCCGACCATTGGCCGGACTCCACCCATCCGGACGTAGCCGGACTACAAGGTAATACTCGAGTATACCAAATTCACCCAGGGTCACCATATCGCCCGACCGAGTCCGCTTCTGGCTCGAGTCGATCGGTAACGAAGGGCAGGGCCCAATTCAGCCAAAAGGCTTACATCATGCGCAACTAATGTTTCCATCATTAAATCATTGAAAATTTCACGTTTCATTAAGGTCGAGCGCGATAAAGTACACGCTCGCCTAGAAAACTCGTTTTAGAAATCCTTGAAAGCACTTAATACATTATCAAATAACAACAACAAGTCATGAAGTCCGGGAGAATATAACAAACAAGGAACACTCACCTAGATATGCAAAATAACGTGCAAAATATCCTTCCGGATATTACCCTTAGTCACCAATGAAACCTAAGGTTGAACAAGAGAACATATTACAGTTTATCGAGCAAAACATTTAAGGGAAACAAAGAAACCCGACTAATTAGGAGTAAAACGTGTAAAGATGACTTTCAAGTAAGAAGAGGGTTGTTTGAACCCCAGGATGAAAAATCATGTTTTAAAATGGAAAACCGGTCATGGTATTGGCCAAACAAAAGTATACAAGTTCAAATAGAAACCTAGCTCTCGAGCGAAAATTTGGGCAGCACGCCCTTTGTGTTTACCTAATTTTCCAGCCATTTTGGCTTCATTATTTTTCCTCAACCACAACCCAACATCACACATAAGCAATTCAAGTCAAGAGCCGTTCCATAGGCTCACAATATCATAAGAATAAGAATTACAACAATCACAAGTGCAGAAATTCAACTTAGCACAAGACAGATTTGATGTACGAATGCAGAAATAACATATCCGAAGCTACGCTTATCGGATTGAGACAAAACCTATGCCGTTTCGAAGCTAAGACACAGAGTTACAACATTCATGAAGGTCACTTAGTCCAGTTCCTAATGTAACTTAGTCAAATTCTCAAATTACCAAACCAGAAACCAATTCGTCGGCTGTTTAAACGCAGAACACTGTAATGGACATATCTCAGAGTACACAAGTCCGAATCAGGTGTTCTTAGAGGCATTTGAAAGCTAATTCAGAATACTACAACTTTCATGTTTTGGCAAAAAGCTAAATCAGAATGGATCCTAGACGAAAAAACGTGATAAACTGGACTTAACTGATCACACGGACTGCTTGGGAAATACTTAAAACAGTAAGGGTATTTTGGACTTTCACGTCCTACGTTGCTCCGATTGAGCTGAAATTTGTAAGCACCTATAAAATACGATTCTCTACAACTTTCCTTCTTTAACCTAAGGCCAATTCGGCCTCTAACATAGGGATTCAAATTCGGACAGAATAGGATGAAAATTTCCAGAAATCTGAAATCTTTTGGTTTCAATGATAGTTTTCTTAATTTCTTGCTACACTTGCTACAAAACCCCCTATATAACCTTAAATACAACATATACTAACTATACAACAAGTTTAGGCAGAAATTAATCAAACTCTAACTTACATATTTCATCCAAAAATCACCACAACAACTTGCATCACTTGTAATCAAACCCAAAACATGGACTATTTAACATCTTAAACAAGAATAAAAGGATCAAAGCCATAGATCAGATTTTATACCTCAAAAAGAAGGCTTGCAAGAGTGATCCTCCACTATTTCTTGAAGTTTTTGGTTCTCTTAGCTTCCCAAGCTTCCAAACTTACAATCAATCGGTTTAGAATTCGATTTTAGCACTTGGTTGGTGTAAATCAAGAAGGAATTTGTTTTTCTCTTGCTCTCCCTTTCTCTCTCTCTTGCTTGACCAAGACCAGAAAAATGAAGAAGAAAGATGGCTGAAGTGAAGGATAAAAAGGCAAGAAAAAAAAATTAATTAAGAGCCATGAGGTGGTGACATTTGGCGCCACCAAAGCCATGCAAATTTTTCTCTCTCTCCCTTACATTTTTTGCCACAAATTTCGGTCAAAGGCAGCTGGAAATGAAGGGATATTTTGCTCAAATATCAATGAGCTCATGTGGTAAGAAAGTGGTGATCCAGTGGTGTGTTCAATCGGTTAGTGTGCGGTACACGTCGGTTCACACCGTTTTTTCTTTAAAACACCCGTACTAGGGTTTTTACTTCCTATTCACTAACCTTATATCATTGCTCCTAATCACATATTATTTTCCACTTAAAAGTCACTTAATCACCAAATTTGATCCTTGCTCCGTACCGAAAATCATCCTGGCGAAAATCGCGAAAACCCTAATTTGCTCCAATTTTTGAAAAGAAGGTGAAACCCTACTTTCTAGATTCATTTGCACTTATTGGAGAATGATTGGGTAGTAGGGCTATAATAAAGGAATAATTTCTAAATAAAAAGGCATTTTTGAGAAAATATAAGAAATTACGAGTCCTCACACTCTCTCCCCTTAAAAGAATTTCGACCTCGAAATTCATAGCTTCCGTCGCCTCGGAGGACCCGGAACTTGTTGCTGATTCTATGGCATAAACTTGTGTCGATACTTTTGTTCGATTTCCTCTTTCATGAGGTTGTTCAGTTTTGTTCCTTCTCACTTGTTGAGTATACCCTTCGTGGCTGTTTCTTCGGCAATTGCTAAGTTGATGATTGCTACTCCCACAAATCAAACATTTTCCCCTTTTCCGCCAGCAATCATTCTCAGTGTGATTTGCCTTTCCACAGTATCCACAGGCCAATCGAGGAGCTACTGTTGGATCTTCTCGAGAAAAGTCCTTTGATCGATCTGACTTCCTTTCATGACCTTTCATCTAATACTCTTAATGTCCAAGGTGGCGAGGTGAATGGTTCACTTTTTGCACTTTGAGAGCATTGTCTTTTCTCTAGTTCCTCAGGTGTGCTGTTGATGTATCTCTTTTTCGCGTTTGACAGGCTTTTACTTGGGCTTTCACATTCTTCAATTCTTTGGGCCTTCTCAAGAGCCTCTGTAAACGTATTAACTTGAACTGCCGCTAATGCCTCCTGAATTTCCAAATTTAGTCCTTGTATAAATCGTCTTATTCTCCGTCGCTCCGTAACACCAATTCGGAAGCGAATTTAGACAGTCTAGTAAATTTGGTCTCATATTCGGCCACATTAGGGTTCCCTGACGCAACCCAATAATTCGTCCTCTCTCCTTTCTTGGACTAAAGGTGGGAGATACTTTTCGTTAAATTCCCTTACAAAGTTCGCCCATGTCCATACCGTCTGTTCTCTTTCCCACTTGGCTTTAATTACATTCCACCACGCGCGGCTGGTCCTTCGAATTGAAAATACAGCAAAATTTACTTGTCTTTACTGCCGTGTAATTCAAAGCCGTGAAGATATTAATCATTGCCTCCAACCATGCTCAGCTATATCTGGATTAGGCCCTCCTTGAAATTTCGGAGGTAGAACTTTTGGAACCTCTCAAGAGCCTTATCCTCTCCGATCTCAAGATTCCGGGGTTGATTCACTGGCATTTGACCTTGTTGATCTACCAGTCTTGCCAAGATATACGTCATCTGTTGCATTGCCGTTGCCATTTGGTCTCTAGTCGCAGCTTTTGATCCCTGCTCTTGCTCGGCTGACGTTTCCCTTTCTCCTCTTGCTTTCCGGGGTCCGCTCAGTTCCCCGGCCTCGACCACGTCCACGACTACTTCTCCCGTCCATAGATATGTTTTCCTTCTCTCTTTTTTTTTTCTTTTCCCCCAAAAAGGTAATTTAGTAATGAAACACAGTAAATCGCCTATTGTAAGAAATTTCTAGCTTTCCAATACACAAATTAATATTATATACGCACATAACACCATATAGAAGACGGATAACAAATCACACAAAATACATATCAAGTTGGGATAGGTTAATCATGTACACACAGGTATAACTGATGTCAATGTGGGAGTAACAATTACAGGTAAACAAAAGGAAAAAGTGAAGATGTCCGAGTATCAGCCCATCCCTCGATCTCTCACTTCACTTTCTATCCAAATCTAAATGTCCCTGATCCTTTTGCTTTCTAGTCATACAAAGCCTTATCATTTTCTTAAAATGCAAGTCTCAATTACTTAGCAGCGCTAGCAACTCTAGATTACTCATGCCAAGAATCGAAATATAAGATAATCACATCGTGAGCTGCTTAGTCTCAAATTTAAACTATTCTACAACAAAATTCCTACCTTTGTATCATACCATCTATCGTCCTCAATCCATAGAGAACAATTTAAGCATATATATTCGCAAATTCTTTAGTCCTCATACTTATTCACCACTAGTTCCAGGATCACTCCAGCGCAAGAGGACCATGCGAACATAACTATAGGTTTTATCCCTCAATCGCTTAACTTTCAAGATCAAATCGAATCCCACAGATCCGACATCCTAAACTTCAAGCCTAAGATACACCTTACAGAATCTAAAGCCTAGCTCTATCCACCTTGTGACGGCCCCACCTCCCTAAGGCGTACCCAGAGTTCGGCGGGTCGCCTGCCCGACTCTCGCGGGATTCAGTCGTTCCTTAATCAAATCCAGAATAAATCACAAGAATAATAGGGCAGCAATCCAAATTTAAAGCGGAACTATATAATTGCTACTCAAAAGGAAGTCAGCCATCAAATGTAACAAAGTTCTACTTCACCATAACCAGCGCGTGCCAAGCACTAGGCGAACCATTACAAAAGAAACAAAATACTAGACTAGGCTAGTCTATGCTCTCATCCCTGCTCGCCGTCCCCTGTTAAGGAAAAAGAACTAAAGGGGTGAGCTAAAAGCTAGTGAGGTTCCGAACAGATAATCAACAATCAATTCAATACATTAAACATGGAGTATTAATTATCAAGGAACATTTACAATAGAAAGCGATAGTAACATTCATTAAAAGGATACGGGCTCACATGGAGCTATTGTTTGTTCGTTTCGTTCCCCTGAATTTCCCCTTTATTCCTCCAATCGTTTGAAAATACATTTTTTTGTAAGTAGAATCCCTCGTTCATCCTTTTGTTCGTTCATCCCCTTTTCCGGACGTTGACCGGACTCCACCCATCCGACCATTGGCCGGACTCCACCATCCGGACGTAGCCGGACTACAAGTATACTCGAGTATACCAAATTCACCCAGGTCACCATATCGCCCGACCGAGTCCGCTTCTGGCCGAGTCGCATCGGTAACGCAAGGGCAGGGCCCAATTCAGCCAAAAGGCTTACATCATGCGCAACTAATGTTTCACATCATTAAATCATTGAAAATTTCACGTTTCATTAAGGTCGAGCGCGATAAAGTACACGCTCGCCTAGAAAACTCGTTTTAGAAATCCTTGAAAGCACTTAAACATTATCAAAAACAACAACAAGTCATGAAGTCCGGGAGAATTATAACAAACAAGGAAACTCACCTAGATATGCAAAATACGTGCAAAATATCCTTCCGGATATTACCCTTAGTCACCAATGAAACCTAAGGTTGAACAAGAGAAAATTTACAGTTTATCGAGCAAAACATTTAAGGAAACAAAGAAACCCGACTAATTAGGAGTAAAACGTGTAAATGACTTTCAAGTAAGAAGAGGGTTGTTTGAACCCCAGGATGAAAAATCATGTTTTAAAATGGAAAACCGGTCATGGTATTGGCCAAACAAAAGTATACAAGTTCAAATAGAACCTAGCTCTCGAGCGAAAATTTGGGCAGCACGCCCTTTGTGTTTACCTAATTTTCAGCCATTTGGCTTCATTATTTTTCCTCAACCACAACCCAACATCACACATAAGCAATTCAAGTCAAGAGCCGTTCCATAGGTCACAATATCATAAGATATAGATTACAACAATCACAAGTGCAGAAATTCAACTTAGCACAAGACAGATTTGATGTACGAATGCAGAAATAACAATCCGAAGCTACGCTTATCGGATTGAGACAAAACCTATGCCGTTTCAAGCTAAGACACAGAGTTACAACATTCATGAAGGTCACTTAGTCAGTTCCTAATGTAACTTAGTCAAATTCTCAAATTACCAAACCAGAAACCAATTCGTCGGCTGTTTAAACGCAGAACACTGTAATGGACATATCTCAGAGTAAACAAGTCCGAATCAGGTGTTCTTAGAGGCATTTGAAAGCTAATTCAGAATACTACAACTTTCATGTTTTGGCAAAAAGCTAAATCAGAATGATCCTAGACGAAAACGTGATACTGGACTTAACTGATCACACGGACTGCTTGGGAATACTTAAACAGTAAGGGTATTTGACTTTTCACGTCTACGTTGCTCCGATTGAGCTGAAATTTTGTAAGCACCTATAAAATACGATTCTCTACAACTTTCCTTCTTTAACCTAAGGCAATTCGGCCTTAACATGGGATTCAAATTCGGACAGAATAGGATGAAAATTTCCAGAAATCTGAAATCTTTTGGTTTCAATGATAGTTTTCTTAATTTCTTGCTACACTTGCTACCAAACCCCCTTATATACCTTAATACAAACATACTAACTATACAACAAGTTTAGGCAGAAATTAATCAAACTCTAACTTACATATTTCATCCAAAAATCACCACAACAACTTGCTCACTTGTAATCAAACCCAAACATGGACTATTTAACATCTTAACAAATAAAAGGATCAAGCCATAGATCAGATTTTATACCTCAAAAAGAAGGCTTGCAAGAGTGATCCTCCACTATTTCTTGAAGTTTTTGGTTCTCTTAGCTTCCCAAGCTTCCAAACTTACAATCAATCGGTTTAGAATTCGATTTTAGCACTTGGTTGGTGTAAATCAAGAAGGAATTTGTTTTCTTGCTCTCCCTTTCTCTCTCTCTTGCTTGACCAACCAGAAATGAAGAAGAAAGATGGTGAAGTGAAGGATAAAAAGGCAAGAAAAAAAAATAATTTTAAGAGCCATGAGGTGGTGACATTTGGCGCCACAAAGCCATGCAAATTTCTCTTCTCTCCCTTACATTTTTTGCCACAAATTCGGTCAAAGGCAGCTGGAAATGAGGGATATTTGCTCAAATATCAATGAGCTCTGTGGTAAGAAGTGGTGATCAGTGGTGTGTTCAATCGGTAGTGTGCGGTACAGTCGGTTCACACCGTTTTTCTTTAAAACACCCGTACTAGGGTTTTTACTTCCTATTCACTAACCTTATATCATTGTCCTAATCACATATTATTTCTCACTTAAAAGTCACTTTTAATCACCAAATTTGATCCTTGCTCCGTACCGAAAAATCATCCTGCGAAATCCGCGAAAACCCTCCACCAATATCTCTCTCT